>CAMOHE010053963.1:0-137230 GCA_946598075.1 Artocarpus hirsutus
ATAAAACATTCATTTGCAATAAAAACAATAACCATACATATGTGCACAAAAACAACTGATCAGCAACCATTCACAGTGAGTGGTGAAGAATAGAAAATTCATAACTTAATATAGGAAACTCGAATTAACGTGAAATTTGGAGGAGAATCACATAACACATGTATATATATCATACTAAAAATTCAGAGAAAGATAAAGTTCATAGATGAAGATATTGCAGTCAATTTGAAGAGGAACAATTTTCAGAAATGCTTAAAAATAAACTCATACCTTAGAATGACTCCTTCTTAAAATTCCTTGAATATACCCCAAAGAAATTTTGATATTTTTAACAAATAAAAGCAGGGAAAATTTTGAGAGGATGAATAAGAAAAATGTGATAAGAAGAGAGAATGAGAGAGAGAGGAAAATCAAGAGAGAATTAGAGAGAGAGAGAGGAAAATCGAGAGAGAATTAGAGAGAGAGAGTTTGTGATAGAGAGAAAATAAGTGAAGAAGAGAGAAATAAAATAAAAAATGAAACTCTCATTCTTTGAAATAAATCAGAATTTTTCTGATTAATTGGGGGCAAAAATCGTGGGAAGTGGAGAGGATTGGGCTAAGTCATCAATTTTCTCACAAATACCATATTTTGAAATCGTAAAACGGGAAAACTTAACCATTAAATTCAAATCAATGAAAAGTCAATCGTTTCATTACCAAATTAACATAAATCATCCCATAAATATGTTATTAAATCAGCATAAAACGTCCAAAAATAAATTCCATCTTATCACAACTTTGTAAAAAATTTCTGCTGACTACTTGTCAGCTGTCATCGGCCTGCCGATCTCAGGAGTTCGGCCTGCCGATCTCAGAAGTCCGGCCTACCGATGATATACCATCGGCTTGCCGTTCTGAGAACATCATTTCGGCCTGCCGAACTTAATAGTTCGGCCTGCCGAACTGCCTTCACACTCAAAATTCATTCATAACATATAATTATCCATAAAATAATTAATCACATAACATTAATGACATGAACATTTGAGCACATCAATTCCACGCGAGCGTCACCTGTCATAACACTTAAAATAAAATGGTTAGCACCATTTATCATATATCATAGCACTTATCAAGAGTATATCACTTAACATCATCATAAACATATCATAACATAACATTATCCGTTACATCAAATTAAGCGGGCGTTACACAATCAAAGATTGGCCAACACCTAAGAGTGTTTCTGAGGTGCGGAGCTTTCATGGGTTGGCTAGCTTCTATAGAAGATTTGTCAAGGATTTTAGCACCATTGCTGCACCTTTGACCGAAGTGATAAAGAAAAGTGTGGGATTTAAATGGGGAATTGAACAAGAACATGCTTTTCAATTACTTAAAGAAAAATTGATGATTGCACTATTACTTAGCTTACTTGATTTTACAAGGACTTTTGAAATTAAATGTGATGCTTCAAGTGTTAGTGTAGGAGTCGTTCTAATGCAAGAGAGGTGTCCTATTGCATTTTTTAATGAAAAGCTAAATGGAGCTATGTTCAACTATCCCACACATGACAAGAAATGTATGCATTGGTGAGGGCATTAGAGACTCAACAACACTACCTTTGGCCCAAGGAGTTTGTGATCTACATCGACCATGAATCATTAAAACATTTAAAGGGTCAGGGCAAACTTAACAAGAGACATGCCAAGTGGGTCGCATTCCTTGAAACATTCCCTTACGTCATCAATGACAAACAAGGTAAAGAGAATGTTGTAGCTGATGCATTGTCAAGGAGGTATGTGCTTATCTCGACTTTAAATGCAAAGTTGTTAGGATTTCAGCCTATTAAAGATTTATATGTTAATGATCCTGATTTTGCTACTATATTTAATGCATGTGAGAAAGCGGCATTTGGAATGTTTTATAGGCATGATCGTTTCTTATTTAGAGAGAACAGATTATGTGTGCCTAAGAGTTCATTAAGAGAATTGCCTATAAGAGAATCACATAGGGGCGGTTTATTGGGACACTTTTGTGTTAAGAAAACTTTAGATGTTTAAGTGATCATTTCTTTTGCCCATACATGAAGAGGGATGTTGATAGAATGTGTGAGAAGTGTATTACTTGTAAACATGCAAAATCTAGAGTTTTACCCCATGGTCTATATACCCCTTTACCTATTCCTAGTAAGCCTCGGGTAGACATTTCCATGGATTTTGTGTTAGGACTACCTAGAACAAAAAGGGGTAGGAATTTTGTGTTTGTTGTTGTTGATAGGTTCTCGAAGATGGTGCACTTTATTCCATGCCACAAAACTAATGATGCAAAGAATGTTGCAAAGGTTTTTTTAAAACAAGCGGTGCATTTGCATGGAGTCCCAAAAACCATTGTTTCCAACTAAGATGTAAAGTTCTTAAGCTACTTTTGGAAGACTTTGTAGGGAAAATTAGGAACAAAGCTTTTGTTTTCAACCACTTGTCACTCCCAAACTGATGGGCAAACTAAGGTAGTAAATAGCACTTTATCTACTTTATTACGTGTTGTTATGAGGAAGAATTTGAAAAATTGGGAAGAATTTGAAAAACTGGGAAGAATGTTTACCACATGTTGAATTTGTGCAAAATAGAAGCATTCCTTCTGCCACTAACCATTTACCATTTGAAATTGTTTAAGGTTTTAACCCACTAACTCTATTGGATTTATTACCATTGCCCATTGAGGAAAGGGCTAGTTTGGATGGTAAGAAGAAGGCTGAACTTGTTAAGCAACTACATGAAA
Organism: Artocarpus hirsutus; assembly: GCA_946598075.1. Classification (NCBI taxonomy): domain Eukaryota; kingdom Viridiplantae; phylum Streptophyta; class Magnoliopsida; order Rosales; family Moraceae; genus Artocarpus; species Artocarpus hirsutus. The sequence continues at coordinate 2,760 of CAMOHE010053963.1, forward strand.
AGGTGAGGCAGCACATACTGAAGAGGACGGAGCAATATGCAACTCAAGCCAATAAGGGGTGCAAGAAAGTTGTGTTTGAACCTAGAGATTGGGTCTTGGTTCATTTATGCAAGGAAAGATTCCTAGAGCAAAGGCATTCAACGTTGCAGCCAAGAAGAGATGGGCCATTTTAAGTTGTAGCCAAAATCAATCACAATGCTTACAAGTTGGATCTTTTGGGTGAGTATGATGTAAGTACTACCTCTAATGTTTCTAATCTTTCTCCTTTTGATGTAGGTGACGATTTATGGGTGTATCCTTTTAAGGAGAGGGAGAATGATGGGATCCAAGGCGGCAACACCAATGGTCCACATAATCCTTTGAGTGTCCAAGGAGGCCCAATTACAAGGTCTAAGGCTAAGAAGATGTAAGAGGCATTAAATGGGCTAATTAAAGATATTTGGGCCCAGAACAATTCAAAGTATCTCAATTCAGGCTTAGAAGAACGATTGGGCTTGATCAACTTCATCCAAGCCCAAGAAGCATCCCTTGGGGCATGACACTTTGTTAAGAGCTGACCAAATTTAGTTTCAATTTAATTTAATATTGGTAGCCTTGAAAACATTCCTTAAATGTGGACTGAATCAATTCTAATCTTTTAGTTTTTTTTTTTCCTTTTTCTAGTTTTCTTTCTTTTTAAGAATCAATTATAATCAGTTGATAATTTTATCAATTGATAATTGTAATCAATTAGCAACTTTCCTTTTATTTAGATAATTGATAGGTGTGTAAGGCTTTAAGATGGTTAATTTCTAAAAAAAAAAAAAAGGCAGACACACATTTGGAAAAAACATCAGTTTTGTGAGGTTTTACGTTTCATCTTTGGTCCTTCAAAGAACTTTTGGCACTTATCAAGAATTCTCTTGTGCTGTTCTAATTTGTGACTTATCACTTACCTTTTCACCTTAATCTTGAGTGTGGTGTCCTTGTCCATTCTTATACCTTTGGTTCTTGTTTCTTTAAGCAACGGGTCGAGGTTATATGTTCCAATTTCTTGTTAATTACACTCTAGTCTCTATTTTTGTTCTAAATTTCTTTTCAATAACGAATCTGATTTAGCTTTTTGTAATTTGGTTGATAAATTGAGGGTCTCTTTGTCATATCATAGGGGTTCTCATCATCTTGAATCTTGAATTGGTGTGCTGATTAATCTTGTCCTGAATAAGGAAGGCATGATCTGAATTTGGACACTCTTCTAGATTATTCTAAAGCTTCAATTTTGGTAAGGCACCCTTGAAGAACACATGTTGCATCTTCCTTAGGCCTCCATGAATTTGTCTCATTCTAGATGTTATGAATCAGCCCATTAAGATGTTCTTTGAATCTTTTAGCTCTAGCCCTTGTAATTGGTCCAATTGGAACTTGAATTAGAACTTTACTTCATGTATTAGGCGTGTACTAATTATTCTCCTCTCCTTGAAAAGGATTTGTCCTCAAATCATTACTTACATCAAAATGAGTTAAATTAGAAACATTAAAAGTAGCACTAACATTATACTCATCCGGTTGATCCAATTTATATGCATTGTCATTGATGCGCTCCAAAACATGAAAAAGGTCCAACTTAGTGAGTGGGTTCAGAATGGTGTGGTTTAGAACTTTATAATTTGAACAGTGAGTTCTAAACTATGTGATTTAACTGTTAGTTTTGAATTGACGTTTAGAAAGAAATTTTTAAAACGAGAATAAAACATTACACGTGGTCCAAAATGAGAGCTGGTGTTTAAAAAATCATGGTCTATAAAAAGAAAACAAGAATGTGAATGGTTTTACTGTAGAAAATGAGTCATAGTTTGTTTGGTGCGCGGGTTCGTAATAGTGTGGTTTAGAATTTTATACTTTGAACTATGGTTTCTAAATTGTATAGTTTAAACAGTGGTTTTGAATTGGCATTTGAAACGTAAAGGTTTAAAACTAAAACAAAACATTACATCAAGTTTAAAATGAGAATTGGTGTTTAGAAAGTTATGGTTTATGAAAGAAAAACGAAAATAAAATTGGTTTTTACTATAGAAAATAGTTCAAACCCTGTGAATTTGAGAGGGACAAAGTTCGGATTTTGGGGGTTTAGGCCGTTTTAAAACTGCTTCTATGGTTTAAACTAGCTTTAGTTATTATTCCATAAAGTGCTAGTTTAAACTGCCTTAAATCATTTTGAACCTACGTATCAAACGGCCTATCAAATCATATAAACTTGAGAGGATGGCAAAGTTTGGATTTTAAGGCTTTTGGTAGGTTTAAACTCGCCTCTATGGTTTGAAATGTTTTCAGTTATTATTCCATCAAACATCAATTTTAATTGCTTCTAAGATTTAAACTCCTTAAACGATTTTAAACCTACATGCCAAATGGTCTATAAGCATCTTGAATCGCCTATCAAACAACAAACGAGTAGAGCCTTGTTAGAGTAGCCAAAAAAATAATAGGGTGTTTGGCACGGCGGTGGGAACCATTGGTTAGAACTGTTTTTACTGTAACATGTAAAAATTTTACACTATAATAATTTTTTTAATAACATATAAGAGTTTTACATTATTATAACTGAGATAATAGTTTATACTATTCAACACCAAACACCTAATAGATAGATAGAGCAAAAAAATCCCGTTCTACTTGCCGCCATTTGTTTCCAATTAACAATAGTTCGTAGGCCGCTTGTTTAGTTTTTTTTTTTTTTTTTCACAAAACAAAAAAGAAAAGTGATAATAATTTACATTTATATTTGTTGGTTTCCTTTTTCTGATGATAAAATTTGAAATATTTGGATCCAATCCCAACCCTATACGCCTCCGCGCCTCGAGAACCCATGTCTGCATCTCTCTCTTCCTCGCGTTGATTTTACGCCCCCACTTAACATCTAACCATATATAAAAGGTCCCTTCTCTGTCTTTCTCTCTCCTAAATTCGAATTCGGATCCATCTCCGCTTTGCGCTCCAAACCCTACTTCTCTCTCTAGATTCTTTCTCTTCCCGAGCTTGCGAAACAGAGGTCGAGAGAAGTTAACGCAATGAGGAGGAAGGTCGCCAAGAGGACGACGAACAAGGAGGAATCGAGTAGTCCTGCTAAGGAGGAGTCGAAAGAGACGACCACTCGCGCTAAGAGAGTCAAGGTCTCTGAGCCTCAATCCGAGCCAAAGTACTTCGAGGATAAGCGCAATTTGGTAAGGATGTTTGAAATTTTGATTCCTTGTTGCTTTTGATTTTGCAGTTTTTGGACGGATTTTTAGGTAGTTTGTGTCGGCGGTGGAGTATTATGAGCCTTTTTTTTTTTCGGAATTTCTGAGTGGTCGTGTTCGAAAATTTGTTTAATTTCTCTTTGGTTGTTGAGCGGACGATTGATATTTGCGTGAGCCGAGAAAGAGTAGTTTTATTGGACTGGAATTGTTGTTTTGCATTATATTTTGGTTTATGGCGGAAGATTATACACGCGAAGTTTTCAGGCTATTGCGTTATGATTATGAGTATGTTGTTGAACTGTGAATCTTCTGTTGGCAAATTTGTGTTTTGAAGATTTGATTTTCACCAGAAATTTAGCTCCATTCAGCTGGAGTTGTTGTTCTACTTGGGATGTTGCACTGTTATTGCACAGGGTTAGATGTGAAAATGCAATATTTTTGCGTTGTGATCATTAGTATGTTGTTGCTTTACTAATCAAACGTGCAACGTATGTGGATGTAGGAGGACCTATGGAAGGCTGCATTCCCTGTGGGAACAGAGGTTCGTTAAATTTCGAATTTTTCACCCTTTTTGTTAACGACATTGCTTCTTTGTTGCTCTAATACCACTTAGCTTTTTTTTTTTTTTAAATGCCAGTGGGATCAATTGGACCTCCTTTACCAGTTTAACTGGGACTTTTCAAATCTAGAGGTGAGCAGGATTTGGTGTTCTTAGGAATTCGCTGGTTTATTACTCAGGCTGATACTGATATGGTGTATTTCTAAATATTATGGTATGTTTAGTGCTAAATAGTATGTTTTTGTTGTGTTCAGAATGCGTTTGAAGAGGGCGGGAAGCTATTTGGGAAGAAAGTTTATCTCTTTGGTTGCACAGAGCGTAAGCAGCTTTCAAACATGAATTACTTTTTCATTTTTTTTGGGTTCTCATACACTTTCTTCAATTGCTAAGTGTTTTTATTTTTCTTATTTTTTGTTACCTGCAGCTCAATTGGTCTCTGTCAAGGGGGAGAATAAAGTTGTCTGCATACCAGTAGTGGTGGCGGTAAGTAATTTAAAATAGTTCTACTTCTGCATGTTCATTCAGAATCTCACAACATATCATTTTAGGTGGTTTGGTTGCCGTACGTGGAATTATTTCTTTCTAGAGATTCTATTTATTTTTGCACCTGCAAAATTGAAGCCGCAATTACACGGTGCAGCTGAATGTTTTATCGCACATCGATATGTTTGTATGTGCATCTAAATGGAGCTTTGTTTGTAAGAGTTTGTTGTTCCCTTTGATGGAGTTCAAGAACTAAGTGTGTTTCACCTTGATGTAGAAAAATCTGGATGGATTGTCATAATGTTTGCTTTGACTTGTTCTTTCAGAAAGAGGGATGAGCTTGAAATTGAAATTTAATTATACATTATCCGTCACTGCTAACTTTTTGAACTAAATGTTAAAAAACTTTGTACTTATTTGACTTGGCATAACTCATGAGATATATAAATGTAACTTTTGGAACTAAATGCTAGAAAATTGTATTTATTGGACTTGGCATAATGTTAAATTCCTCTCCTTTGATTTTGATTTTTCTTTTTAAATGAAATCCTTTCTGCTTTGCAACTTTTTTCTTCATTCTTTGATTTTCCTTGCATTTTGTATCTTGAGTGATATGCTCGAACAATTCTCACGCTCAAGTTAGCAAAAGCAGTAAGTGAATTGTAGGAAAATTCAAATTCAATGAAACAGTAGAATAGGGGCTTTTATTTCTGCAAATCTCGATCAAGAACAGTACAAGTGAAAATAAAGAAAAAGTGAAGGATGAGAAGGTTTTCGAAGACCTTTTGCTCTTCTAGCAGAAGCTTCTAGTCACTCAATACACAATGATCGATACCCCCTTTTTCCCTTTCCGTTTAGCTATCTTTTATTTTCTCATAACATAAGTCTCCCTCTCTAGTGCTAACCATCCATTTTGCTCTCTACTCATTGTCGCCGAGGCTTCCACAATCTTTGGAGGCTTTATTCATAACGTGACCCAACTCCTTTGGCAGCTCATAAACCAGCTCAGCAACTCTCCCTCCACAATAGCACACTTGGGCATTTCCACATTAGCAAATAGCATATTTTCCACCACAGTCAACAGGGACAAACTTTCCTTCAGCTCGGGCTTCTTCGTCTGATGCCTTCTCACATAAGTGACCCGAATTGGAGGTCTAGTAGAGCCATTAGTACCCTCGCCCAAAGTCGCACCTTGTCCTCAAGGTGGAAGTAAACTGAGCATCAATTACATCAAATAATTCCCACGTATCATCTTGATTTGGAAGGTTGTCCCCATGTATGAGTACCTCCATTTCGGTCTTGGCCCCCCAAGTTGTTTGGCGAACTCCATGTAAAGTGTGGCAGGGCAAGAAACCAACTCCAATTTTGAAGTGAGCTGAGCTGGCAGAGAACTCTTTTAGTAGATTCCACTACAGCCCGAAGTTGGGAAACATGAAACAAGCAGCAATAGGTGGAAGTTGCAGGCAATAAGCCATGGGGTCGACTTGTGCAATCACTTTATATGGACCATGAGGCAATAAGCCATGGGGCTGACTCGTGCAATAAGCCAACTTCTTATTGCAGCGTTGTGCAAGGGACCGCTAACGATAAGGCCGTAGTTTAAGGTACACCAAATCACCCATAGAAAACTCAACATGTCGCCTTTTTCCATCTGCTATGGATTTCATCTTTTGCTGTGTTTGAGGCAGGTGTTGTTTAAGGATGTCAAGCATAGAATCCCGTTCTAGCAATTCTTGATCAATGAAAGCCACCAACAAAGCTCCAAGATCTTAGCGAATCAACGGAGGAGGCTCTCGCCCATATAATACTTGGAAAGGGCTGGTCTTGGCAGTCGTATGAAAGGACGTGTTGTACCAAAGTTTTGCCCAAGGCAACCACTTCAACCATTTGCTTGGCGCATTTGAGGCATAAAAACGCAAATAGGTCTCAAGGCATTGATTGACCACCTCGGTTTGTCCATCGTTCTTAAAATGGTATGTTGTGCTGTGCGTAAGGGTGGTGCTCGATTGCTTAAAAACTCCATCCAAAACATGCTCAAAAACACCCGGTCTCTGTTCAAAACTGTAGTTTGAGGAACCCCATGCAAATGAATGATCTCTCGGACAAAGGCAGAAGCCACGGTCATAGCAGTAAAGGGGTGTCGAAGCGGCAAAAAGTGTGCATATTTGTTGAGTCGATCCACCACAACAAGGGTTACATTGAACCCTTCAAACTTGGGCAGCCCTTGGATGAAGTCCATTGACAAATCCTCCCAAACTTGTTCCGACAGCGGCAGGGGCTGCAATAGACCTCCAGGCACCAAGGCCATATACTTGTTTTTTTAGCACACCTCACACTTTACCACATAGGACATCACATCCGACTTCATGCCAAACCAAACCCATTCTGCTGCAGGACGTTGATAGTTCTTCAACACTCTGGAATGGCCTCCCACCACGCTGTCATGGTACACCCAAAACAGCTCTACCACCATAGGAGAATCCCTCGATACTACCAACGGCCCTAATGTAGCAATCGCCCTTGATCCAACATGAACCCTGAGTGTGCATTCAGATCTTGTTGACCTTAATCCAAGCTGGGCTCTCATCTAAATCCACTTCTTGCCCTAAATCTTTAGTGTTAAGGACCATTGGAGCTGTCAATACTCCTAATAAAGTAGCTGCGAGAAGCCAAAACAAAGTGTTTGCATCTTTGTTTTCCAATCTTGGCTTGTACTACATTGCAAAGTCATAGCCTAGGAGCTTGGACAACCACTTTGATGATTCTCATTGGCCAATTGATGTTCAAGAAGGAATTTCAAGCTTTTTTGGTCTGTTCGAATGAGGAAACAACTTCCCAAGAGGTAAGGCCGCCACTTTTGCACAGATAAGGCGATTGCCATTAACTCCCTTTCATAAACCAATTTGAGGCGATTGCAAAGTGAGAGGGCTTGGCTAAAATAAGCGATCGGGTGTTGCTCCTGCATCGACACAGTCCCAATGCCCACCCCCCATGCGTCAGACTCGACCACAAATGGCCTGTTGAAGTCTGATAAAGCCAACACCTGTATGTCCACCATCTTTTGCTTAAGTTGGGAAATGCTTGCTCAACCTTTGTCCCCCAAACAAAATTGTCCTTGAGCAAGTTGTTTAATGGCAAAGCAATAGCACCATAATTGGCCATGAACTTGGATAATAATCAGTAAGACCGAGGAAGCGCTGCAACTCTCTCAAACTAGTGAGAACCGGCCATTTCAACATAGCTTCCATCTTAGAATTATCCCCTGCCACCCCATGTCCTAATATAATATGCCCCAAAAATTCAATGCTAGTTTTCCCAAAGCTACACTTTTTCATTAGCATACAACTCATGTCTCTGCAACTCCTTAAGTGCTGCTTCCTAATGCTCAAGATGTTCCCCCTGAGTACGACTATAAACAAGAATATTGTCAAAAAATACTAAGACAAACTTTTGAAGATAGGGATGGAATACCCCATTCATAAGAGATTAGAATGTTGCCGGATCGTTGGTGAGACGAAAGGGCATCACCAAGAACTCGAAGTGACCGCCTTGAGTCTCAAACACTGTCTTGGGTACATCCTCGGGCCGGATATGGATTTGGTGATAATCAAACTTATGGTCTATCATGGAGAAGACAATCGCACCATGTAAATCGTCCAGTAACTCATCTATCATTGGTATTGGAAATCTATCCGACACTGTCTCTTGGTTGAGAGCACGATAGTCGACACAAAACCGTCAGTTGCCATCCTTTTTCTTAACCAAGAGGACCAGGTTGGAAAATGGGCTTACACAAGGTTGTATGATTCCCACAGCTAACGTTTCCCCCACCAACCTCTCAAGCTTTGCCTTTTGTATTTGTAGATATTGGTATGGGTGGACATTGACCGGCGAAGTTCCTTCCTTGGGCACGATGGCATGCTTTTTCCCCCGAAATGATGGTAATCTAGAAGGGGGTTGAAACACCTCTGCCCATTTTGCCAACAATCCTTGGAGATAATCGGGCACCCCTTTGGCTGTACCCTCCTTAGTCTTCGAAACTACCAAGAGATTCCCAAATTCCAAAAGCAAACCATGCCCCTCATGGTGGACCGCGATGCATAGACTTTAAGGAAACCAAAGTTTGACACAAATTAGGGTCTCCTTGCAAAAACACTTGCGATGCCCCCACTTTGAATTTCATGGTCAATTTTCCCCAATTGATTTGCATAGAACCCAAAGTCTCCAACCACTACATTCTGACGATGACATTCAAACTACCCAAATCCAGCGATAAGAAGGCTTCTATCACTTTAAAGTCTTGAAGCGAAAGACCCACTCTACGGCAAATGCCCTCCCCTTTCATTGAAATCCCAATTCACATTATAACCCCATAACCTCCGGTTCTATCCATAGGCAGTTCCAATTTCTTGACCAAATCAACAAAAATGAAATTGTGGGTGGCTCCACTATCAATGAGTACAATTACCTTTTGCTGCCCAATCGTCCCCTTCAGCTTCATCGTTCGTGGGGCCGTTAACCGAACCATTGAGTTCAAGGACACCTCTACAACTTCCTCGGCGGGATTCTCAACGGCCTCCTCAACAATCTCCTCTTGGGCTTCCTCTTCCTTAATCACAAGGATCTGCAACTCGTTGTTAGGGCATCGATGTCCAAAGGAGTATTTCCCATCACACAGATAGTGTAAACCCTTTTCTCTTTTCGTCTGTATTTCAACATTCATGAGCCGACGAAACGGCGCCGTCATGGGGCTTTGTTATTTTTCAGCCATATGAGTAGTGCGACCAAGCCTTGACATAGGGTGTTTTTGAGTTATAGTGGAAGTTATAGAATTGGGCTTAGACACCATACTAGAATAGGTTTGGGGCCTATTGGGCCTCAGCTGTAGGTTTTTGTCTTCAATTCTTTGGGCCATTTCCATGATTCGGCCCAATCATTGGGGGCTTCAACATTCTTAGTTCTGCCCGAATATCAAAATGGAGGCCATTGATGAAAGTGCTCTCAAGGACCTGCTCCGACACTTCTAGAAGTGGCACGGCTGGAAGCTCGAACTGGCGGTGAAATTCATGCACGGTTCTCTTGCCGGAGAGCTAAAAATTTTTCATACTGGTTCCCTTCTTGTGTCAGCCTACATTGCTCTAACACCACGGACTTGAACTCCGCCTAGCTTTGAACAGCTTGCCGACCTTCCTCCCACTGGAACCAAGCCAGTGCTTGTCTGTCGAGACTCATGACCGCAACCTCCAATTTCTCGTGGTCACTCACTTGGTTCAATGCGAATAGCGTTCCACGCGAAACACCTACCCATCTAGATTATGTGTGTCGAAAACCAACATCTCAATGCGGCGGGTACGACACTCCAATCGAACAGCTCGCTCGTGGCCTGAGTTGTGAGGACCTCCTTCCAAATGTATCTGTCCCTCCTTCGGATCTCCAACCTTCTGTCCTTCGCCTTGTGACAGAGCCTACTGAGCCGTCGGCACGTCAACCTTCGACAGTGTTCCACCCTGACCTGAATCACTTCGCTGCTGTTTCAATTAAGCTAGGTTGGTGAGGATGAGTCCCATTCCTTTCTCCAAACTTGGAATCTTCTTCCTTCCCTCATCGCCTCAAGTTCCTTTTTGCAACTCGCCCTTCACTGCCTCCACCTGCTCCATTCACTCCTCCATCTTCTATTCCTCCATCCTCCTTGTCATCATGGGGGATCGTGGCTGCTCTGATACCAATTTGATATGCTCGAACAATTCTCACGCCCAAGTGAGCAAAAGCAATATATGAATTGCAGGAAAATTCAATGAAATAGTAGAATAGAGGCTTTTATTTCTACAAATCTTGATCAAGAACAATACAAGTGAAAAAGAAAAAAAAAAGGCTAAGGATAGGAAGGTTTTCGAGAGACCTACTCTCCTAGCCGAAGTGTCTAGTCACTCACTACAATGATCGATACCCCCTTTCCCTTTCCTCTTAGCTATATTCTATTTTCTCATAACAGAATTCGCCCTTCACAATCTTTGGAGGCTTTATTCATAATGTGACCCAACTCCTATGGTGGCTTAGCAACCAGCTCAGCAAGTCTTCCCTCCACATCGGCACACCTGGGCATTTCCACATCAGCAAACAACCTATTTTTCACTACAGTCAACAAGGACAAACTTTCCTTTAGCTTGGGCTTCTTCCTTTGACACCTTCTCACATAAGTGACCCGAATTGGACGTCCAGTAGAGCCATCATTGAGCACATAATATAATTCCATGGTTGACAATATTGATTTTCTCCTCCATGTTGCAAGTTCTAAATTTCTTTCTTTTTGTTTCTGTTATGTAGGTTGTATCACCTTTTCCGCCTTCTGATAAAATTGGGATTAACTCAGTTCAGAGAGAGGTCGAAGAAATCATTCCAATGAAACAAATGAAAATGGATTGGATCCCATACATTCCTCTAGAAAATAGGTATATTTAGTATTGGTGCTTTTGGACGAGTATAGTGGAACTTTAATCTTTGGATGTTCATAGAAGTCCCCATAGATTCTTGACTTCATTGTGTTTTTCTTGTCTGCAGAGATAGTCAAGTTGATAGACTAAAATCGCAAATATTTATCTTGAGCTGCACTCAGAGAAGGTGCTATTACTCTCTCTCACTCTGCCCACTCTGCGTTCTACTTGAAATTATTGATTTTGTTTTGTTCTTCAATCACTATGGTTTAGATTTTGGATTTTCTAATGGTATCATTGTAATTTATGACGTAAAGAAAAGTAAGAGGAGAGAAACAATATATTGCTGGGCTGAATCTTTTTTTTTTTTGATATATTAAAGACATAAACCGAGTACATATTTATAGACTAACTGCTAACTTAAGAGCCCCTAGTGACTGCCTTAAATATAGGAAACTAACTGAACTAAATGATACATTGACATCTAAATAACCGAGTTGGTCCTGAAATCTAGGACACATTAGCAAGCTAGGATTTCCTACACTCCCCCTCAAGTTGGATTGTACAAGTTAAACATTCCCAGCTTGCACACGAACTTCTATAATATCGGTTTAGCTAGACCCTTTGTAAGAACGTCTGCAATTTGCTCTGTTGTTGGGATATACACAATGTCCAGTATTCCTCCTATCTTTTCTTAAGAAAATGTCTATCTACATCCACGTGTTTAGTTTTGTCATGATGAACCAGATTATGAGACATACTTATAGCTGCCCTATTATCACAATGAACTCTTAGTGGCATGTCCATGGTAACCTTTAATTCTTCAATTAGCATCTTTAGCCAAAGGATCTCGCAAACCCCGTGAGCCATAGATCTTAGCTCTGCCTCAACACTACTCCTTGCCACCACCGGTTGTTTCTTACTTCTCCATGTCACTAGGTTTTCCCACACAAACATACAGTAGCCTGAAATAGATCACTTGTCATCTTTGGATCCGGCCCAGTCTGCATCTGTGAACACTTCAACCTTTCTTTCGTTAAGACTTCTTGAAAAACAACCCAAGACCAAGACTGCCTTTGAGATACCTCAAAATTCTATACGGGGCCTCCATGTGTTCCTTTGTTGGTGAGTGCATGTACTGACTAACAAGACTTACTGCAAATGCTATGTCCGGCCTAGTGTGGGATAGGTAGATAAGTCGCCCAACCAGTCTTTGATACCTCCCTTTGTCCACGAGTTCACCAGTTAGTTTCTCCCCTATTTTAAAGTTTGAATCTAGTGGTGTATCTACCGGTTTGCACCTTAGCATCCCAGTTTCATGAAGCAAATCCACCACATATTTCCTTTGACACAGATATCCCTTGTCTACTTCGTGCAATCTCCATTCGTAAGAAATATCGTAAACTCCCCACGTCCTTTATCTCAAATTCTGTTGCCAATTCTTGTTTCAAACGCTTCATCTCCTCTGAGTCATCCCTGTCAAAATTATGTCATCCACATAAACAATTAGAATTGTGACCTTACCATTCTTGTGTCGATAAAACATGGTGTGATATGAGTGAGCCTGTTTATAGTCTTGTTGTTTGAGGGCCTTTGCAAACCTGTCGAACCAAGCTCTATGGGATTGCTTCAGCCCGTATAGAGATTTCTGTAGTCTGCATACCTTACTATTATCCTTATCATGGTTAAAACCTGGTGGTAATTCCATATATACTTCTTCCTCCAAGTTGCCATTTAAAAAAGCATTTTTTACATCTAATTGTTGTAATGGCCAGTCTAGGTTGGCTGCCAATGATAGTAAGACTCTGACTGAATTAATTTTAGCAACATGAGCAAATGTCTCCTGGTAATCAATCCCGTACGTTTGAGCGTATCCTTTAGCGACCAATCTCGCCTATAACGCTCAATTGCACCATTTGCTTTATATTTTATAGTAAATACCCATTTACATCCCACTGGCTTCTTATCCTTTGGGTTTTTGCATAATTTTCCAGGTTTTATTCTTCATGAGGGCTTCCATCTCTTCCATGATAGCTTTCTTCCACTCAGGATATCTCAGGGCTTCTTCCACGGTTTTAGGAGTTTCTTCTACAATAAGATTCACAACCAAAGCTTGAGTAGATTGAGAAAGGTGTTCGTATTTTACAAACTTTGATATAGGATGCTGGGTGCAAGATATACTCCTTTCCTTAGGGCAATATGAAAATAGAGATCACTATCAATTGTGATTGAGCCTGACCTCGGTTCAGATTCTTGGCAGGGAGGATTTTCTGGGTTATCTACCCTTTTTGAATTTTTCCTTCGAGAATAAGTCAATAATTTTGGCTGTGTTTGCAATACTCCCCTTGAATCAGGTATTTTTAATTTGTCTAGACGCATATCTCGGTTTTGAGGAGCAACTGAATCTAATTTTTGAAAATCACGGGAGAATCCTACAATGGGGTCCGAATCTTTGTTTTGAGTATCTGGCAGATTTTCTAGATTTGAAAGATTTGGAGAATCTATATTCGGCTGATTTAATACAACCTCTTGATTTGGCTGATTTGGCAGATTAGAGGTAGGATTTGAAATTGGAAGAATAGGAGAATACGTTTTGGGCATGCTTAGCAAATCCAGGGAATCTGGCGAAGAATCCCAGAAGCATTCCCACAAATCTACTCTATCCCCAACTGAATCTAGGTTCCTATCCTTGACCGAATTTAGCTCCTTATCTGGTTCCAAAAAATTAACTTCATCCATTCCCTCCCCCTGAAGGGAATTTTTTGAAAAATACGATTGATCTTCAAAAAAACTAACATCCATAGACGTGAAAAATCTCCTTTTTTCTGGGGAATAACAATAGAACCCTTTTTGATTGGTGTGAGTAACCAACAAAAACACACTTAAGGGCTCTAGGATCTTACTTACTCCTATTTTGATCATGATTGTGAACAAAGGCTGTACATCCAAAGACTTTAAAGTCCAAAGATGAAAACAACTGTGACTCAAGGTATGACTCAGACAGTTTTTTTCCAGGTGTTTGAAAGTTTAAAACCCTTGTTGGTAACCGATTTATCAAATAACATGCAGTAAGAATAGCCTCCCCCCAAAAAATTTTTGGAACGTTCGAGGTGAATAATAGAGCCCGAGCTACTTCTAAGAGATGGCGGTTTTTTCTTTCTGAAATCCCGTTTTGTTATGGCGTATTTACACAGGAACTTTGATGAATCATTTCATTTTGAGTTGTAAATTTTAACAAATGAGAGTTAAGATATTCAGTACCATTATTAGTACGAAATATGTTTATACTCATTGTATTGATTTTTTATCACAGAATGAAAATTTTGAAAAATTTGTGGAGTTTCAGATTTGTCCCTTAATAAATACACCCAACTAACTCTTGTATGATCATCAATAAAAGTTATAAACCACCTTTTATTAGTCAAGCTCCGGATTCTAGATGGTCCCCAGATATTGCTATGAATTAACATGAAAGGAGAAGAGGCATGGTAAGACAAGGAAGGATAAAGAACACGTTTGTGTTTTGCTAACCGACAAATTTCACATTGAAAAGAATCTTGATTTTGAAACAACGATGGAAACAAATGTTTTAAATATGCGAAACTTGGATGACCTAGCCTACGATGTAACAACATTATTTTTCCTAATCTAGACGTGGTAGCATTGCATATTGCCGTGTAAAGTTGAGTCCCCTCGTTGAAATCATTCTCAAAGTAGTATAACCCTTTGAATTCTTTAGCACTGCCAATCATCTTCTCCGAGGTCCGATCCTAAAGAACACAATATGATTGTGAGAGGTCTATCACACAATCTAAATCTCTAGAAATCTTACTAACAGATAGCAAATTCCATGATAATTTTGGGACATGAAGGACAGATTTGATTGTAATTTGTGGACTCAATTTAACGCTTCCAGTTCCTGCTACAGTTGTAAGGGATCCATCAGCTATCTCTACTTTGTGAGTACCAGGGCTAGGCGTATAGGATGTGAAAAAACTCCTACTTCCAGTCATGTGATCCGTAGCTCCCGAGTCTACTATCCAAGGCTCGCTTTTAACTGTTAATCCACCAAAAATTGTAAAACTTGTACCTTTTTGAACCAAACAAGAGGTTCCCGAAGGCTGTGAACTTGTGCTTTGTGTGGTTGTTAGGAGTCTCCGCAACTGCTCCAATTGTTCCTTAGTGAACACTGCTCCTAAATTGTTCACCTTTTTTTCTGCCTCAAGATCGTGAGTTGTTTGAAGTCCTTTAGCCCCTCGATTTCGTTGCTTGTTTGGTATCCAATTTTTTGGTTTTCCGTTCAAGTGCCAGCAGGGTCTCCTTGGTATGATGTGGCCGTTGACAATGGTCACACCACAATTGTGCCTTTTTGTTCCCTCGTCCTTGGGATCCTCGAACCACCATGGCTGAAGTTTCTGTTTCTGAGGCAGTGGTCTCCTTGAGCATTACTTTCTTCCGCCATTCTTCCTTACGAACCTCTACAAAAATCTCCTCAATAGTGGGCAGTGGTCGCATCCCAAGCAACCGTCCTCTAACCTCGTCTAGTTTTTTATTGAGTCCAGCTAGAAAATCAAAGATCCTGTCTTTATTCACCATTTGTTGATAAAGCACTGCATCTTCAGGGTGTCGCCAGTTGCAACTTTTGAATAGGCCGAGTTCTTGCCACAGCTTTGTAAGGCTATTGAAATGTTGGGTCATGTCACTTTCCCCCTGTCTCAAATTCCTAGCCTTGTTCCTTAGCTCAAACATTTTAGATGAATTTTCTAAGTTTGAATAGGCAAGGGAAATTGCCTCCCAGATCTTCTTAGTCATAGGGAAGAACAAATAGGTCTCTCCTATCTTTTCCTCCATGGAATGGATCAACCATGCCATTACCATGGAATTTTGGGCATCCCAACTTGAGAAGGATGGATCATCAATACTAGGCATGGCAATAGTGCCATCTAAATATCCTATCTTTCCTTTTCCCCTAATAACCATCTGAATGGAACGGGACCACTGGAGGTAATTTTTACCATTTAGTTTGTGTGTGGTAATTTGTAAAGAACTTTTAGAAGCCACAGTAGGAGCAATTTTAGGAATTGGTTGAGTGGGAACCGAGGTTGCCTCAAAGCCCTTATTCTTACTTGTTTCTGCCATGTTTCTCTCAACTCTATACTGCCTTTAAAACTGCTCTAATACCATAAAGAAAAGTAAGAGGAGAGACTATACTGTTGGGCTGAATCTTTTTTTTCCTGATATATTAAAGACATAAACCGAGTACATATTTATAGACTAACTCCTAAACTTAAGAGCCCCTAGTGACTGTCTTAAATATAGGAAACTAACTTAATTAAATGATACACTGATATCTTCTAAATAACCGAGTTGGTCTTGAAATCTGGGACATATTAGCAAACTAGGATTTCCTACATGACGAACTCCAAAGTTTGTGGTTATTACTACCAAAACTGTATGGAGCTCTGTTTTTGCCAATGGGTTTGGCAATTCGTATTCATTTTTTCAGATTCATGGTCTCCCTTCATCAGAACTTTTAGTAGCTTCATATTTCATTCCTTTGGTTGTTATTTACCATATCGTTTTGACCATTGCTGTTGTTGAGGCTATTTTAATGGCCTTTGTAACTTTCTTGAATTGCTAGTTGTTTTGTACTAGTTTTAGTGCAGTAAAATTACGCCAAACTTTCAGAGTTCCAGCGCCAAACAGGGAAACCAAAAAAATCTGTGCTGATCAGTTGACTGTTGAGCGTTTGGGATACTGTACTTAGGACTGTGCCTGCTTGAATTTGTTGAAATGGCTGACGCATATTTTCTTCCAACATATTGCATCATTAGCACAAGCTAAACTTGCAGAGCTACTACCATGTGCATCACATGAATATACCTGTGTGCTGTCAGCTTACGCTTTTCGTTCTGCTGATCCGCATTTTTTTTGGTGTGGTTATTTATGTGCATAAAATCTATAGGGCTGCTTTGAAACATTTGAAGATAGACCGCTTAAAGAAATTTGAGTACTGCCTGCCTTGTAAGTTTTAAAACTTCATTGTGACGTTCACATGAACTTTGTAATGGTGTGTACTATTGTTTGAAGGAATCTTGAATTTAATATAGGATTTAACATGTCTTCTGCCGACAGATTTCTACCAGCCATTCAAGGAAGATGAGATGGAACAGAGCACTGAGGTTCAAATAATTTTTCCAGTGGAACCAAAGCCGGTAAGTTACACTAGGTTTTGGTTTGTGTATTGACATTTGGTGCAGGAGAAATATATAGAAGGTAACCTCTTCAGAGACAAGAAATCAATTAGACGTTAAGTAATGAACTTGTCATTTAAAGTAAACGCTCAAAAAAATAAGTGGCCATCAGAAAACTAGGTTTTTTTGGCTTAGGCCTCCAGCAATGAAGTGACATGTACGATGATTTCCATCTCAAGGATAAGCATAGGAGCTGTCCTTTTGTTTGCAAATAGACCTACACTTTAGTACAAAGAGATGACTTTTTGGAATGCTTGCTAGGACCTCTTCCAGAGCTCCAGTTTCAGCAAGTCGTTTTTCTCAATTACAATTTTTCCATGGCCAAGTTAAATCTGAAAGAAAATTAGAAATTTAGAAAATTGAAAAGGTGCTCGCGCAAATGCATAAAGACACATCTGTAATTCTGTGACCCGTGCTTTCTTATATGCTTATTTGGAGTTGAATGATTGCAGTTGACTATACTGTTTTGTTTGAAATTTCTTGTGTTCCCTGTAGGTTTTCTGTGAATTTGATTGGGAGTTGGACGAACTAGAGGTACAAAATCAAGTCTTTGACTTTATCCTTGATTGTCTCGGTTGTAAAACTATAATGATCCACAATTTTATTCTATTGATTTAGTTGTTTTTGCAACTTCAACAAGTTTCAATTATGAACAACTTCATAGTTAGTCCAATATGGTGCTTGCAGGGGAAAAAAAAGAAAAAGCTTTTCTTAATTAATTTTTGTCCATTAATCTGTAGGAGTTCACAGGTAAACTGATCCAAGAGGAGGAGTTGTCTGATGATCAAATGGATGCTTTCAAGGTAAGATTTGATTATTACACTTTTCTTTTCTCTTGTTCTTTTTATGAAAATATTTGTATTTTATAACCTCTTTTTGTTTTCTCAGGAATTTGTCAAGGAGAAAGTTCGGGAAGCAAAGAAAGCAAATAGACAGGTAAATTTGTGTGGAGAAATTTAGTGGTTTTGATTTTCTCTTGTGGCCGTATTTCTTGTATAAGTATTTAGAAGCTTGAACTTCTACTTCAATGCTACATCTATCACCTACTTATTGTAGATACTATTGTTTCTTATTTGATTTTTTTAAGGGAGAATTTAGGTGTTACCATAAGGCTACGCCTGCAGAGGCAAATTAAATGTTTTTAGGTTGCGAATTCTGTGTATGGGCATTCGTCTTCATGCCATTTTAAATTGATTAATCTCGTTTTTGGTTGCTGACATAAAATTCTCCTTTTAGGCAAGGGAAGCTCGTAAAAAAGCCCTTGAAGAAATGAGTGAACAAACTAAAGCAGCATTTGAGAATATGAGGTTCTACAAGTTCTACCCTGTGCAAAAACCTGATACTCCGGACATTTCAAATGTTAAGGTGATGATATCTCTAATTGTTGACTCTTTATCGCTTTAAAAACTCAGTCAACAATTTCTCACTCAAACATCCTTATTTGTACAACCATATTACTAGTCTGAGCAGGTTTTTATCCATGGTATTTTTGACTGTTGGATTGATGCTGCTTGAAGTACGTGCTGATAACGGTGTGCCTTTTTTTAGTAATTTAATTCTTGCTGTTTGAATTTTGGCTTTGCAGGCTCCATTCATTAACAGATACTATGGAAAGGCTCATGAGATTCTGTGATTGGTTGCATCAAGGTTCATGGAGATTAGATATATGCCTGCTCTGGCTGCCAATTTACTAAGAATCTCGGAGATTGAAGTTCGGGTGGCAGCCCCGGGTGCCTCACCGCAGATCTCATTCACCACCGTTTTGATGTCTGGAGGCCAGATGTAAACTCGTAGCTCAGTTTTTAGTTGAAAGTGGAACATGTGCTTTATTATTATTAGAGGAACTGTAACATACGTTTTTTGAGGCCCTTTTTCTTTTCTATTTTGAAAATTTTTTGAGTAACTTGTTGGACTTGAGTAGCAGTTTTCGCGGCTCAAGTTTTTCCCAGTTTCTTTTAGCCTCAGGCAGACCTGGACGTTCATTTTATATGGACCAAAGTTGGATGTTGGATGCAATATATGAACGATATACTTGCTATCACATTGCAAGACATTGTGAATAGTAGTTAGGGTGTTTCTATTGAAACCCTGATTTTACTTTGGGATATTTATCTTTCTCTCTTCTTTATTAGAGGTTAATTTAAAAAATATACCGTTAGTTTTTTATCATCACGTGTAATTTCAGATTAAATTTAATATATAAATTTATATTTTAAAATAACCAAATTATTTTTAAGTAAAATATAAAAAAATTAAAACTTTTTAAAAAATAAAAGGAAAACACAAATAAAAATACACAACATTTATTTTTAAAGGTGTTTTATACCTTTTTTAAGGTTAAAATTTTAGTATAAAGGTTTTTTTGTAAAAAGTAGAATGAGGAGGGTCAATAGATATATTCTTGCGCTTATATTCATGTGGATTAAGAACGTCGAAGTTGCTATTGTTTTATGGTAACCAGAAAAAAAAAAAAAAAAGAAAAGAAAAACCAAGAAAGAAAATGAGAAACAAAGCAACAAAAAGAATCGTTAAAAGCAAAATGTAAAGAGTCTGTGAATCAAGTTAGTACTTAAACATTGTAATATATGAGAATTTTGCTATAACATACTTTTACTTTGCATAGTTGTTGGGGTACAATTTGGTTAGGCTTTAAATTGTCTACAGGCCTAGACGGCCCATTGTGGTGATATGGGTTAAATAGATCGAGTTGAATTAATCGACGTGGAAAGTACGAATCAAATTTGTTTCATTCGATCGGCTCGTTCTTGCTTGTATTCATATTGCATCGATCGTTGAAAGTAAATCAAACTTCTCTAAGTGTCCGAGTGGATTGATCACCACTAGTTGATGGTTATCAGCACGAACTGACGGTTGCTAATGCGTCTGATCGTAAATCGAAATGTTGGGAGGCATGATTCTTGTAACCTATCGTAGACTAACACGTGTCCCACTACTGCAGTTGCTCTCAGTGCATTATCTCACTCTGCCAGACGGTTAGGAGCCACGATTCCTCTTTATTCTCTATATAAGAAGATGGTTGCTTCATAGTGTAGGGATACAATGGACGTAGCTCTTTTAACAGAGTGAACCACTATAAATCCTGCGTATGACATTCTTATTTTTACAACATTATTTTATTTTGTGTACTGCACCTTAACTTGCGCGTTTACTTTAGAGCTAATAGGTCCAATTAACAGTGATTTAAGGGCTCAAGTTTCTAATTAGTATTCCCATATTTGATTGTAGATCCACGATCTGTAGTTTGGCGCCCACCGTGGGGCTTTCAAATTATCAACTCCAAGATCTCTAGCTCAACTGCAAATGGAAGACAACTTTGACATCTGGCACACTCCAGATGCCCCGATTGAAGAGAATAACACGACTTTTCAGGCCAACCAGTAGATATAAGCCCTTACAGCAAAAGTGGGGGCTCTAAAAAAACTACTCTAAGAGCAGGCAACTCGTTCTCAAGAGTGCGATAGAAGATTAGAGCACCTCAGCAGGGAGAATTTGGCTTTAAGAAGCCAAATCAGTTATCAGAACTCGCATTGGCTTCACAATCCTATTACTACCCGTACTATGGGTATTCCATATTCCTAGTATCGGCGGTGGCACAGTGGCAGTTTCAGACGCCACAGCCAGGAAGATAGCAGTCCCATAGCCCTATTGGGAGGATGCAGCTATTGTATACTCCCTCGACTCCAGCACCAACAGCTTTAATAGCCACAACAATGCTCGTTCTGATAGCGACTACGATGCAATGAATGCTCATGCAAAATTCAACCGACGAGATGATGTAGCGGATGAGGCAGAGAGGACAGTCGAACCAGCTATTCAATTTGAAGAATTCCAACACAAACTTTAACTCCTGAGTCAATTCAGTAGATGATGGAGGAGATGTTAGAATAGAACACTAGACTTGTAGACGAGAAGATTGATCAAAATGTTTCGAAAGCAATGAACAAGACCACAACATTGGATGACATCTTGAAAAACATTCGTGATACCCCACTCACAAGGAGGATCACTTCAATTGTACCATCAAAGTATAGAAACCTTGTATTCGCCAGATTCATTGGAACTTTCGATCCAAAGGACCACTTGTTGCAGTATAAGAATGTAGTCAGCGCTACAAATATCCCAGATTCGATTCTTGATGAGATGATGTGCAAGCAGTTTGCATAATCACTCAAAGGTCCAGCACTTCGATGGTTCAGTAACCTGCCTACTGGATCGATTGATAGTTTTGAAGATTTGGCAAATTTGTTTGTCAAAGCATATTCGGGACACATCAAAACTGGAAATACGACCAAAGATTTGTGGTCGATCATTCAGAGCCCAGGCAAGTCGTTGCAGGCTTATATCAAAAGATTTAGCAAAGCACTCTCAGAAATTTCTGATTTAAAGGATGGAACAACTCTAGAAGCACTAAAGAAAGGGCTTCTGCACAAGTCTTCTTTCAAGAGCAACATTTGCTCCGACTATCCACACACTATTCAAGAAGCCTTGAACAAAGGTAAAGGATGGATTGACCTGGAAGAGGAAAACTAGAGATGTGAACGAGAACTCGCGAGAACTAGAGACCAGAATAGGTGGAGTCAGAAGCAACGGCAGCAGCCAGATTGAAGAGCACGGATAAGGACACCCCCAAAGAGGGGGTGGAGGAGGAAAAAGAACAAGTCACGATCTATGACAAGATCACTGTCGCCTCCAAAGTATGCCCTCAGCATATCAGCTTCGAACTGGTTGCTTAGCTCGAAGGCAAAGATTACGTCAAGTGGCCAAATAAGATGGCCCCGAGCTGTTCCCACGACCAATAAAAGTACTACGAGCTCTATCGAGATACGGGGTATTTGACGGTCGATTGCAAAGCTTTGTGATCCGTGATAATAGAACTGCTCAAGAAAGGACATTTAAGGGAGTACCTCTCCAAACAAGGAAGGAAAATACACAGGCTTGACATAGAGCGAGGAGAACGAAAGGACCATTGAGCCTAAGAGAAGACACCATCACCACCACCAGTCAGGAATATCATAGGAGCCAATTATGGAGGCTCTCTTCTTAGTGGTGATTTTGCTAACCAAATGAAGGCTCACTAGCGCAGAGCAAGTCAACCAACAATCAGCTCGATTACTGATGATTATGGTGAGCACATTATTTTGTTTCACAGTAACAACGCATTCAGGCTTGACATTCCACATGACAATGCTTTGGTTATGAAGCTCAACATTCCGACCTACAAAATTGGTAGGATATTGGTTGATAATGGAAGCTTAGCCAACATCTTATTCCTCTCGATGCTAAAGGAGATAGAAATTAGTGAAGAAGAGGTCGAGAAGTCTGCCACGTCATTGGTAGGTTTCAATGGCAAATCGACAACAGCCATTGGGAGAATCAAACTCCTGGTTTACGCAGTAGGCGAGAACATGATGACTAGTTTTCTCATTATGGACTGCCCTTTGGGGTATAATGTCATTCTCGGGCAGCCTTAGATACATGCTATGAAGGCCGTCCCGTCAACACACCACCAGACGATCAGGTTCTCGATGAAGTAGGGGATCAAAAGAGGTTCGAGGAAGTCAGGAGGCAGCATAGAGCTGTTATGTCATGACTATGAAGCAAAAAGGGCTTTATAGCAATTACATATGATTCGACAAGATGGATTGAGCGATCAAGATTGCGTCAAATCGGTTTTGGAGCAACTTGACAAAGTTAAAATCGATCCAAAAGACAAAAGACGTACAATGAAAATCGGGTCACAACTTGACCTTGAGGTAAAGTCACAAATTGTAGCTTTCCTCAAGGCTAACAATGATTGCTACACATGGTCCCATGTAGATATGCTAGGAATTGATCCAAACATAATCTCACATCGACTCAACGTCGATCCTGACCATAGACCTGTACAACAGAAAAGAATAAAACTCGGGATTGAGCGAAACAACATCGTGAAGGATGAAGTGAGAAGATTGCCTGAGGCTGGGTTTATTCGTCCTCGTGAGGATGAAGTGAGATGACTGCTTGAGGCTAGGTTTATTCGTCCTGCCCAAAAGACAGTTACCCGTTGCCACATATTGACCGACTCATCGATGCAACGGCCGGTCATAAAGTTTTAAGCTTTCTTGACGTATGCTCTGGCTACAATCAAATCCTTCTACATTCAGATGACTAGGAGAAGACCGCTTTTATTACTGAGCAAGGGATTTTTTGTTTTAAGGTTATGCCCTTTGGGTTAAAGAATTCGGGAGCCACTTACTAGATGCTAGTCAATATAATGTTTGAACAGTAAATCGGTAAGAGTATGGAAGTGTATATTGATGACATGTTGGTTGAGTCTTTGTAGGCTCATCTCCATGTTCAACATCTACAAGAATGCTTTGACGTCCTCTGAAAATATGGCATGAAGCTGAATCCAGAGAAGTGTACTTTTGGAGTGGCGAGCGGTATGTTCCTAGGTTCCCTTGTCACGAAGCAAGGAATCGAAGCGAATAAAAGCCTTTCAATTGATGCCATCATCGAGAACCAAGCGGGAGATACATAAACTTACTGGTTGAGTGGTCGCGCTCAGTTGATTCATAGCCCGGTCCGTGGATTGATGTCTTCCTTTCTTCAAGTTACACAAGAAAAATAAAAAGTTTGAATAAAACGAAGATGCAAGGACGTGTTCAGGGAATTGAAGAGATACGTGATTACTCCCCCAATCTTGTTGAAGCCTAGAGATGGAGAACCACTTTATATGTAATTAGTGATTTCAGAAACTACAATGAGTTTGGCCCTAGTCTGCAAGAAAGATGCGGTCCAAAAACCAGTTTTCTTTGTAAGTCACACCATGCTGGATGCTAAAATGAGGTACTCTATTATTGAAAAAGTAGCCCTTGCACTCCTCATGTTAGCTCGAAAGCTCCGTCCATATTTTCAAGGACACACTATTGTGGTGTTGTTGTCTTATCCGATGCGAGCTATTTTGCACAAACCAGAAGTCTCTAGAAGGATGACGAAATGGGCTATTGAGTTGACAGAGTTCAACATCGAGTACAAACCTTAGACACTGCTAAAAGCTCAAGTACTTGCAGATTTTGTCGCTGAATTGACATACAGGCCTAAAGGGCATGGATCGAAGACATGGACTGGTCAAGTTGATGGGTCCAGTAACGACAAGGGATCAGGAGTAGGAGTGCTACTGAAATCACCAACTGGTGATGAAATCAAGTAGAGTTTTTGACTTGGATTTAAGGCCACTAACAACAAAGCTAAATACGAGGCTATAAGGCTTGCTGCCAAACTACGAGCTACCAAACTTGTTTTGGAGAGCGACTCCACTTTGGTTGTTAACCAAACAAAAAGAGAATATGAGGCCTGAGATGAGAAGATGCTTTTATACCTGAGGCTTGTTACCAAGCTCAAAGCCCAGTTCGACCATTTGGAAGTAAAGCATGTCCCACGAGAATAGAACTTAAGAGCTGATGCACTTGCCAATTTAGGATCTTTAGTTGAAGTCAGTGAGAGAAGAGTAATTCCCTTGGAGCAAATTGACAATTTGAGCATTGAATTGGTCAAGGAGGCAAACTATGTCGACCTAAGGGACGATTGGAGGACGCCCATTGAGATGTACATACGTGACGAGTGGCTACCTGAAGACAAGCAGATGGTGAGAAAGATCAAAGTCCAAGCTACAAGGTATTGCCTGATTGATGAGAAACTTTATAGGCATTCTTTCACAAGACCTTATCTCCATTGTCTTAGGGAAGATGATATTGAGAAGGTCATTCAAGAAGTTCATGAGGGATCGTGCATCAACCATTCAGGGGGTAGATCACTGTGCAACAAAGTTAAGAGGCAAGGATTTTACTAGCCAACAATGTAGAGCGATTGTGAGAACTTCGCTCAAAAATGTGACAGCTGCCAAAGACATGCGCCCATAATTCACCAACTCGCTGAAGAATTTTCTTCGATCATTTCACCACCCGTTCATGAAGTACTCAATGGACGTGGTTGGACCATTCCCTCCTGCTCTTGGGCAAGTAAAGTATCTCGTCATCTTTACAAATTATTTCTCCAAATGGGTTGAAGCCGAAACATTAACGGATGTTAAAAAGTGAGATGTCGAAAGATTCATTTGGAGGAACATTATTTATTGGTTCAGAGTGCCAAGGGAGATTGTCACCGATAATGGCTCCCAATTCATCTCCTCATCCTTCAAGAAGTTTTGTCATGACTAGGGCATTATTTTAAGCTTCTCCACACCGAGGTACTCGCAAGGGAACGGGCAAGCAAAAGCAATGAATAAAATGATCGTGAAGAACTTGAAGAAGAAACTAGAAGCTAGGAAAGGGCGTTAGGTCGAGGAGCTCCCCATGGTGCTTTGGGCCTACCAAACGACTTCGAGAAGGGTGATTGGCAAATCTCCTTTTTTGCTCGTATATAGAACAGAAACTGTCATCCTTGTCGAGATAGTCGCTTAAGATCTTTGGGTTGACTACTTGCTCCTAAACGAAGCGAAGAATGACAAAATGCTACGGGATGCATTGGATTTGATAGACGAGAAGAGGGATAACGCCTTTTATTGCCTCAAATGTTATCAGCAAGCAGCTGCCAGGTGTTACAACCAGAGAGTGAAAGTTAGGAGGTTCCACAAGGGTGAACTTTTACTCTGAAAAGTTTTTCAGAATACAAAGGAAGCTTACCCTGGAGAATTTGCGGCTAACTAGGAGGGTCTTTATCGAGTTCGGTCTATCGTTTGAGACAAGGTATACAAGTTGGAGAAGCTATATGGATCGGTCATTACCAAAAGCTGGAACGCGAATCATCTAAGGAAGTATTACGTGTAGCACTCCTAGATTTCGTTTATCCCTACACATGGGTATGTAGGCAGCTCGCGTGCTATATAAACGAGTGCAGCCGCTTTATTAATTTCAATTTTATTTTCCCAGGATTAACAACAAGCTATTCTCGGGTCAAGTCATTGATTTGTGCTGTCATCATGGCTCAACTTTGGACTCGACTAGCTCCATCTGAACACTCTCGTATCGCCATCATGGCTCAACTGTGGACTCGACCAGCTCGATCCAAACACTCTTGCATCGCCATCTTCAAGGCTCTTCAAACTCGACCAGCTCAATTCGAACACTCACATCGCCATCTTTATGGCTCAACTCTGGACTCAACCTGCTTGATTTGAACCATCTCGCATCACCATCTTTATGGCTCTTCAGACTCGATCAAATCGGTCCAACTTATACATGACACCATAAAACTTGTTTAAATGGAACATAGATAGAAAAAAAAAAAAAAGATGAAAAACAAGTGAAAAAATGTAACTTAAAATTTGTTTAAATACAATATAGATGTTAGCGAGATGTAGCCATGGTCTAAATCACTAATTTCTTGAGTTATACACGTTGAAAATAATATTACATTACTTTTTTCACTTCCATATGTTATATAGCTTTATGGTCCTCTAGTTAAGGATAAGTATGATAGGTGTGGCGTTGGATCTACAATTAAATATGAATGTATTAGATCAGTTTAATATTTTGCTATTTATAAGTTTCGGCCCTTAAATCACCATCATTAGGATCTGTTTAGCTTGAAAAAACACTATTAAAATAGTTACAGAAAATAAATTAGGATAGAGCTAAGAAAAATTAAACAATATTGAAAAAACAAATGATACCACACGCAGAGATTTATATTAGTTTACTTTGTAATGAGAGCTATGTTCGCTGTTCTTCACTATGTATGAATTAAATGAGTACAGCTTACAAAGATGCTAGAAGAAGCGATATGTAAATGAGAAAAAATTCCTGCAAAGTTCCTGTAAGACTTTTTTCATGTGTACTCTAAATGAAGACGTCTTTCCCCTTGTATAGAGGATAGGGAGAGATTGTGGCTTCTAATTGTCAGAGAGTGGGGATGATATCGTGTATAGTAGTAGTGATAGTGAGACACGTGTCGATTTGTGATAGGTTGTAAAAATGGGTTTTTCCCACATCTTAATTTGTAGCTTGACATGCTTTTTCTTACAATCCAGGTCATGCGCATCGATTTCATTGAGCCAATACTTTAACAAACCTGCAACAACAGTAAATGTTAAGATGTAAATGAACTCATCATGATTACTTTGTAATCGATCGGATTGATCAAAGTCTTAGCCCGTTAAAGAGTTGGTTGAATGACGCTTCTTATGCCAAAATAATTCAAATCGAACACTCTTGTTGGGCCCAATTCGCTCTAATTGAAATTTAGATTCTTTATTTTAGGCCTTAAACGAATGATTTGGGTTTGACTAAATCGTACTCCAACAATAGGTTACTTGGCAAATCCAAAATTGATTGATACTACTCAGAATTGCTTATTGCTAGGGAATGGGATTATTATTTAACTATAGTTAATTTCTTCTTACATAAGGGTTGGTCTTTTTCTTACACAAGGGCTATGAGTAATTGGGGGTTAAAAAGCAAGCCATACAAAGCCTATTGGAAAACCATTCAAGGGAGGAATTCTTATAGTTCTAGAGAGAGAATTCCTAGTAAAAGCTTATTCTTGCCAAAGAAGCAAGACAAAAAGTGGTTGTAATCTTATTACATTCATCATAGTGAAATAAATTACAAAAATTGCAAATCATTTTTTTTAAATAAACCAACTAAACCAAACCAATTACAAATAAATAAGAGAGAATGAGAAAAAGAACATATTTCTGAAACTTTTTAAAGTAAATAGCAGATCTTAAAAATATTTGTAGTAAATAATATATTACGATTTAAATAGGAGAATGAGAGAGATATCAGATTTTTTAAAACTTTTTGAAGCAAATATCAGATTTTAAAAATGTTTGTAGTACATAATAGATTTATGATGTAAATAACTTATTTATTATGTAAATAAAAAATATTTATATTGTAAATGAGGTGGTAAATACATTATTTATATTATAAATATGTTTATTGTATAAATAGGAATTATTTACATTGCAAACAAGTGGGTAAATAAATTGTTTATACAAAAAATATGACATTTACTATAAATATTTTCAAAACCTGATATTAACTACAATTAATTTTAGAAAAGTGACATTCTCTACAATTTTCGTTTAAATAAATAGTTTGCTCATTGTATAACTAAAAACTATTTACACTGTAAACACAAGGATAAAAAAATTATTTACACCTTAAATCTATTTATAGTATAAATCAAAATCATTTACACTATAAATAAAAAGGTAACTAATTTTCATATTATAAATCTGTTATTTACTATAAATATTTTTAACCTTTGATATTTACTACAATTAGTTTAAAAAAAAAAATGCTACTACAATTTCTGAATAAAAAAACTGATCAGTCAAATTTTATAACAATCCTGCTAGCAGGCCTGCTACTAACAAGCCTAACGTCTCACAGCAATAGAAAGCAAAAACTAAAGGCGTAATTTCGTATGGTAATGTAGAAGCAAAATCCGAGACAATATTGTTATTGAATGCTTACGATTAACAGTACGCTTGCATTGCTTAAATCCCGAAGTTTGACAATACGTAGAATACAGAAATAAACTCGTAACAATAAAAAATTTAAAAAAAGGCCTTTCTTTCTAGCTCATAAGTTACAGTGATATGATACAACAAGAAATCACATAAATAAGAATAATACACCCAACCATGCTGTATCTGATACAACAGAGACAAAGCTTGACATAAGTTGCAAATTAAATTATGAAAATAGTTTAAAAAAAAAAAAGACCTCAATGGAAAATATGCAGAAGCTCCTTTTCAGCACCCTGAAACCTGTCTTCAATCTTCCATAACAGACACATAGTTAAAGAGGTTCAACAGCAAATGATCTTTCCATTCACCAAGGCTCGCGAAAGGATGGAGACCACAGAGCAATGGAAGAGAGAAGAGTAGAATTCCATAAAACATGACCCTGCGGATCCAATATGGAAGCCTTGTATTGTGTTTCATCCCTGGAGAGACGGTCAGTGGTCCATGCAGTATCAAAAACAAAGTTGACGTACAGACGTTGCAGACGAAATGAAGCAGGCAGAGAGTCTCCCAATACAGAAGCCAAAGGTATCCGCTCCCTCCCCATGTGTCCACGAAAATCTTGCCAGCAAGACCGCATAACAACGCCAAAAACAAAATTATAAAAGTAATCGGCATTGTCTGTCTCGAAGATGACGATGACCGCTGGAAGATTAAATAGGCGACTGAGAGTATCATTAAGAAACCAAACAACCTTCTGATCACAACTTGAAACTGGCAACTGAGTATCTCTATCCCGGAATTGATTGAAGACATCGGATTCCGGATCCACCAAGACTTGGATTCCTGAGATGCAGGTAAAGTATTAAATTTGAGACAGATACAAACCATCAAACAATCATCATAATACTAATAAGAAATTGATTTTGAAGCTAGCTTAAGGATGAGAAACTTACCTTTGATGAAGGCGTACAGGATGCTGTAGCTTCAGTAATTTTTTGGTATGAAAAAACATAAGCACCATATAAGAGGGACGCTGCCATAACGAATAAACCAGCAACAAGACAGTCTATGCACCTCTTGAGAAGATCTGCATGTCGCACATCTTCTAGTTGAGTCTTGAACTTTTCTTCTTTAAAGGATTGTTTTGATACACCCATAGCTAGTTTTGATCTCTCCAAATTGTTTGATTCAAAATTGAGAGCTAATTGTGTCTCTTTCAACTTCAGTTTTTTCATTGTAAGACCAAGCTCCACTATCTTAAGGTCATTCGAACGGGTTTGCTCTATCACAGACTTCTCCATAGTGCTGAGTGAGGACCGGTAATTTAGAGATTCAAATGGGCGTCGAGACACCAATGTCAGTTCGTTTGTTTGTCCATGCAGTGCAAGCTCAAGATTGGCAGAATCTGTTACCTCATTCTGTTCCGTTGCTGTACCATGATTTGATAGATCCTCAGTTGCATTAGTGCAGAAGAGCTCTTCTGAGTGACAAATTTCTATGCCAGAACTGCTTGTATTGCCTCTGAATACACAATCTCCTACATCGTGAGCCAAACCTGAAACAGACTGTTCTAGGTGACTTAGGTGGTTATCTGTCTTATATATGGCTGATTCCTGAATCAACTTAAGAGTCCTAAAAGTGCTCCTGAATGATTGTTCAAAGTTGCTCACGAAACTATCAAATGTGTCCCCGAAATCCTGTTGTCACATAGGCAATCCAGAAGTGAAAACTTGGCATCTCAGACTTGTGTCATGAGGCTAGCAAGTAAAAGAGGAAACTTTACTGGTAAAAACCACAGTCAATGGATGACTTGGCAGCTAAGGTCCAGGCTTACATTGACTAAAGACTCTCTAACAGCTGACGCACAGATCTGCAGGCAAGTGGACAGATAAATAAGCATTAGTTGGTGCCCCATATTCTACACACAACAAATAGAAAGGAATGATCCCCACATCTAGAGGCAGGCAAAACCTCCTAATGTGACAATTATTTCATCAGTCCAATTGAAGTACAGCTCACAGACATGCAGTGGCTGCATTCAACCATTTGAACTCGTTATCTTGCGAGTCATAAGGGACCACTAATTTGTTTAATGATTAAATCATGTTTGACATTATAACTTAAAAAAAAAAAAAAAAAAGCTTGCGTGCAGGCAAAGAAGAATAATGGTCGACAACTGTAAAATACCATTCGAGGAAGTAAAAAGACTATTATAAAGGTTGGGTTATAAAAGGGAAAGAATACTACCATGGCCAGGTGATCAGCAGACATCCTGTCACCAAGTGCATCTTTTTTTTCCAGAATCTAAATTTGAAATGCCACAACATTAGCGAGAATTTCAAAAGGTATACACAAGCATGAAAGATATATCCCATGACAACTCATGACTTCCAAAGGGATGTCAACAACCAGACCTTAAATGTCCAGTATTTTGGAAATCAAACACACCAGGTGAAACTGAGCTTCACTGTTACATGAATGATTAATAAAAATATAAAAAAACCATCATGTCCATACGAGATTACCATCTGAAACCTTTCAATAATTCTCGTCATGTCATGACTACCAGTGTACTTGATCTTAAAAACATTTAAAATCTATTTAAAACTTATTTCTCCAGAGTTGTATAGAAAAGGACTTCCGACTAAAATCTTTAACTAAGGCCAGCAGTTTGAACATCCTGAAACAGGCATTAAATGCATCTAATGCTGTAGTAAAATGAGCCGTAATGCTTATAGCTATCACTGAAGAGAAAATACTACAGCATAGCTATGATCTATACTTTCCAAACAACTATGTTCGATTGGAAGCCACTATTGCTCGACAAGCACAACAAAAAGACCAGTTTAAACTAGTTCAACTTTAGCTACACCTCTCATGGAAGAAGAATACCAAATAAGTCTCTAAATGACATGCGATTGGGGAAAAAAAAGTAGTTTATGTCTTATATTGCTGCAATTTATTTGTATTAAATATTTAACCACCACTCAATCTGAACATGCTCATAAAAACTAACTAGAATCCTAACTAAGTTTATGGAATAATACATTTCACATTACAAACTTAACAGAAACGAACTCCATGATAACAACAAAGTCCCCAATTCCATCTGATACTTCAACTGTTGTTTCAATTTAAACAGTCAAATATCAAGTTACAAGCACAAAATCCACTCGCCATAAACTTCAAATGCAGGTAATTGAAATAGAAAGAAATTCTCTCAACAAAAATATCATCCCGATTCAGAGAATCAAATACTCAATCAAGGAAAAGAGAAATGTCAGTATAAAATAAACAAATTTAAGCAGGAATATCCTAAAAAAAACGAATTTTTCCTCACCGCAGTAATTGAATAAAAGAAATGCACTTAAAAATAAAACCTTTGTCATCCCAATTCAGAGAATGAAATACTCAACCAAATAAAGCAGACAGACCAGTATGTGTGTGTTTGTATGTATGTATGTATGTATGTATAAATCAAATTTAAGCTAAAATGTCTCAAAATTCGGAGCTTTACCTTACCACGATAAACAAAATAAAAAATTGAACCCAAAACAAAGCAATTGTACAAGAAACAAAACCTTAATTATTAAAAAAAAACTCAAAATTGAACAAAAAAGAACAAAAATTTGAAAAACCTGAGCTACAAAAGCTGCGATTGACATCCCCAAACGAAACGAGATCGAAACAGCAACGTGGTTTCTCCGAGCCGGCCCGAACACGACGCGAGCGTTTCGGCGTTTGCACACCAAGCGTGTAGCTCTGTGATATAAACCGAAGGACGGAGAAGACGAAGAAGATGAAGACGACGATGCGGTTGCAGAACTCTCCTTCAAAACCCTCTTTTTCATCTTTTTCCTGCTCTTTTTGACTGGAATTTCTCGGCTTTCCTCGGTAGGTCCCTCCAATGGTGGAGGATTTCTGACGATAGGATCAGAAACGTCGGCAGTTGAAGCGGCGGAGAAGGCGGTGCCCTCGTGGATGGCATTGTTGAGGTCTTCGGTAGGGACGCAAGCACTGGACTGGAGGTGCAGGAAACGTTCGAGGGTTTGTGATGAAGAAGAAGCATTGTCCATGGAAGAAGAAGAAGCGGAGGATTGCCGCAAGGAGGAATGGGGACTCCAATTTTCAAAGCTTTTATATTTCGGTTTGGTTAGCGGCCAATCAAATTGGATTTGCACATTTTTCCTGTTTCAATTGCTTTGAACCCGTGGACGTTTGGACCCTTTTTTTTTTTTTTTTTCTTTTTTTTTAAAATTACAAATTAAACCAAAAATAAATCTTATTTTTAATGGTTTGGGTGGTTTAGGTTAGATGATTTGTATTTAAG
This sequence comes from Artocarpus hirsutus, assembly GCA_946598075.1. Lineage (NCBI taxonomy): Eukaryota > Viridiplantae > Streptophyta > Magnoliopsida > Rosales > Moraceae > Artocarpus > Artocarpus hirsutus. The sequence continues at coordinate 35,511 of CAMOHE010053963.1, forward strand.
ATTAATTTTTTTAAAAAAAATTTAACAAAAATTATAAAATGCTTAAAAGTTTATCTTTTAGAGTTTTAATAAAGCAAAAAATTAAACTAAAAAGTTAAATATACAACTAAATAATATATGACAACACAATTAAATTTTAAACTTAAATTAAAGTTTTCCACTAGTGTCGATAAACCTCTCTTCTTACTAATATCCTTAATCGACATCGTGGTAAGTTAGGTCAACAACGAAGAGAGACGATGTGATAGTGATGGCATGGCAAGTAGTTTGGCGGCTGTGCGGAGAAAAGACATTGGTCGTTGGATGGGGGGAGGTTGGGTTTCATTTTATGAATTAGTTTTAGTTGTATATATTGATTCTTTAATTTGATTTTTTTTTTGGATGGTGATGATAAGTGATTAGGAGAAGTGTAATTATAGAGTATGGTAAGATGTATCTTATATGGGTAGAACTTGTAATGAGTAATAAAAGAAATAAAAAATAATAAAAATTCTTATATAAAACATATTTTTAAAGATAAAAATTATATAATATAATGGTTTAATGGACGGTTTGGCAGGCAGTTTAGGTATATAGCCTGGGCGGTTTGGAAGTTCAAACCACTAACCAAACCCCTAAAATATTTGCATAAAAAATATCCAAACCATCTACAATTAAAACAAAGCTACCAGTTTGATATAACTTGGTTTGGATTGCGCTATTTGGGGGAAATAGTAGATTTTTTTAAATACTTTTAATGCAAACGACTTTTTTTTTAAGAGAACTTTTATGGTGTTAGGAGAAAAATTTCCAATACCATATTTGAAAAATGCAATAATTTATAAATTTATGTTAGAATTTATAAGCTTCGTTTGGCAACCTAGCTGCTACAGTATGAAGTTCTTATATGCTACAGTATAAAACAAAAATTTGTTAGTATAAAACTTTCACATACTATAACATTTTTGATTCCAAGTTGTAGGTCAAAGTTAAAGTTATGATGTACTTATAAATTTTAAAGTAATATAATAACTTTGAATTCTACATTGAAACTTGTAAATTTCAAACATAGATGATATAAGAGCTATGATAGAGCTGTAAATCAATAAGCTGACAGTGACGACACCATAAAAGGGTATGTAGTTATAATATCAATTTCAATAGAGAATATCAGATTCGAATGTGTTTGAATACAAGTTAAGAGCAAGGGAGTTCTTATGGTATGGCAAGTATTTTGGCTTTAATTGTTGCTATGCACTTTAATTATTAGATTAACTATTTAACAATTTAATTTGAGATTGTAAACACTAATAACAATTTAATTTGAGATTGTAAACACTAAAAATTCTCAGCGTGTGACGAATTGTTTATAGTTATGTATAAGACAGTTGCAAAGTAAATCCGAAAAATTAAAATAACATGACCAATAAATAGGGTAAAAATGCATGTTTTATCATAAATCTAAAAATAATAAAATTGCAAATTTGAACCAATATTTACTTTGTGTTTGGGGAAAGAGTCCAAACTTTATTGATTTGCACCGTCCATAGTATAAAACTCTTATATGATAGAATGTAAAGCAAAAGTATATTATTTTTTCCAAAGAGAAAATTACAAATTATATTACAGTGTAAAACTATCACATACTAAATTTCGAGCTCAAACTTATGTGCCAAAGGGACAATTATATGTTATGTCATACTTTTAAAGAACGTATTTATTCATGCCATATTTTAAAAAAAATTAACACATTACTACTCATAAGAGGATTAAGTTGTGCTGCATTTAGACATTTGTAATATTTATGAAAATTCCCACACCAAACACCTTATTAGACTTGCAAGTAAAATGTAAATTTTAATAGACGATAAATTGAATGTGCCTCAATATTGTTGAAGCGTATACCGAATTAACTCATTTGAATCAGCTTTTTCAATCCATAAAAAAGAAAAAGATTTTTTCAATCTAAATGGGGTTCAGATTTTATCGCAAAACATTATCAACAGGAAAAAAAGAAGAAGAAAATTTTAGACACCCATCCAAGGTGGATCCCCATCAAAATTGTTTTAAATTATTTGAACCCAAGAAACCAACGCCACCATAACTAGTGTCGCAAAACAAGAAACAACATATATATTTTTTAGAAAAAGATATGCTTGCCTTTTAAAGTGTATTTTGTTAAATTAGAAGAGGAAAATACTATCTAGAGGGCAAAAAAATTCTCCACTGGGGGGGTATGCTATACAGATCATTAGATATTGATCAGCAAATGAGCTCATTAAGGAACAAAATAAACTTGGAAACATGACAGCTAAATCCTATCTTCAAAGGAAAAGTCTAAAGAAAGAAGAGGGAGTAAGTAGGGCCGGCAATTTTAGACACGGCACGATGACACGAGACGAAAACGACACGAGATAAATGGGTTTGAACCGCACGTATATTAAATGGGTCATAAATGGGTTGACACAAATAACACGAAAATAAACGTGTTAGATTCGTGCTAGCACGTTTAACACGCTTTAACACGTTTATAGCACTTTTAAACTTAAAATAAAAAAAAAATCAAAATTTTGTGGTTGCAAAGAATTGAACCTTGCTCCCAAAGGTTTAAAATGCCACTAGCATACCACCCAACTGTTTAATGTTTTTAATTTAGAAAAAGCTTCTAATATATTTATTATAGTATATTTAAACTTAAAATTAAAAAAAAAAAATTTAAGAATTTGCTATTGCAAGGATTTGAACCTTGCTACAATTATACTCTAGGCTTTGATTTAAGGAACTTATAATCTTGAAGACTGCCTCCTTTAGGATTTCATTACAGTGAACGAAAGATTACTAATAACTTATTTTGGAAGAAAAAAGTAGGAACGTGAATCAACGAAAGAAAAAAGAAAGAAAGAAAGAAAGAAAGAAAAGCACAAGTCGCACCAATAACTGAGCAAGGACACCGACTCTTTTTTACTTAAAAAAAAAGCAACATGATTTTGGGATTTGGGAACCTTTTTCGAAAAAGAAATTATTGGATGTCGTTTTACACATTGTTTGCTTGAATGGTGGGGTTCTCAGTTTAAACTTAAAATTAAAAAAAAAATTTAAGAATTTGCTATTACAAGGATTTGAACCTTGCTACAAGGGTATGAAATGCAGCCACCCACCAACCAGCCAAGTCAATGCTTTTAGTTAAAAGATGGCTTCTTATATATTTATTATAGATTTTAAGTGTTGAACAAAAATCCCACATCGAAAGCAAAGAGTGAGGTTCTCTTCTTTTCCTCAATATAAACACCACCCAAGCATTTGTATAAACGTCCTCCATCCGACACTTCGTCAGCAATAGTTGGCGTGATCCAATCTTGTTTTTTTAAAATAAAGATTGGAAGGAATTAAGTTAAAAATATTTAATAATTAAATATTTTTATATTTTAGATATTAATAATTAAATATTATTACATTTAACATTAAAGGGCTCTTAGTATTATATTTAAAATTAAGTATTGATTTTTTTAAAAATTTTATTAGTTAAAACTTAAAATTAATTTTTAAAAAATTGAATTTTTAAAATTTTATTAGTTAAATTTTTTAAAAATTTATAAAATAATTTTTTTTATTCGTTTATGCGTGTCGTGTTTGTGTTTATATTTCAAACACGTTTATTAATCGTGTTTGTGTTTGGTTTAATCATGTCGTGTTGACACAAACACGACACGAAACACGAATTGCCAGCTCTAGGAGTAAGCCATCATAAACTAAACTAAGAATAAAAATAAATAGACAAAAAAGTTTTAATAGGTATAAATAGCATAACTAATTTTAGATCTATATTAATTAATTAAAATAATGACTAAAATACTTGACTTTAAAAACCTTGCAACCCATTCCCCTCCCTCTTTCTCTCTCTTTTTCCAAGGACTCCTCTCTCCAGAGTACTCCTGTCGCTACCCAACTTCGCCTCTACTAGAGCAACCTTGACGGAGCACCTATTGGCACGCAACCTCGCCGCCAATCTCCGAGATCACATGGAGCCAAGGGCAGTCGCGAAGTGAGCTTCAGTTGCTGGAAATCACGAAGCCACAATCGTTGGGGAATAGTGGCGTTATCTAAAGTAGTCCTTATCGCCAGAGGAAGCAAGCGCTGGAGTCATAGATGGAGAAGGTTTGTGCCAGAGTCATGCAGAGAGTAGTCCCCATTGCAGAATTTGCATCGCTAGATCGTGCGTTGTAGAGGAAAGCGCCGAAGTCGTAGAGGGAGCCGCTGTCGTGGAGAGAAGTGCCAGCTAGAGTCGTGCAAGGATAACAATGTCGTCGGAGTTGCTACTAGAGCTGGATTGAGGAGGGAGATGAGAGAGAAAGTGGATTTAGGTTTTTTGGAAGAGATAGAGAAGATAGAGGTAAAATTGGGAATTTTAGTATTTAAAAAGAGTACAAAATTATAAAAATACTATATAGTTTAATTTTTTTAAGTTGTGCTAGTTACTTACGTTAAGATTGAAAAGCGTGCTATTTGGTACAATTTTCCAAGTCTAAAATCCCCTCCTTGAACAAAGCCCATAGCCGATCTTGCTTGTTAATTTTCTTTCTCTAAAATTATACTATTAATTTTTATTCTTTATTTTTAGGGTATTTTTATTCCCTATTTTAGATGTGCTAGTTCCCTTTTTCTCCTTTATAATAAGCTAATTATTAATTAAAAACAAATACAAGCTAATTCAGTAAAAATTGACATTAAAGTATTGTTTAAAAGCACATCTACAGTAACATTAAAGTATTTTTTAAAAGCTCCATCTACCATTTCTTAAAGAAGAAGCACCATCTACAACAACATTTTTTTTAAGCGACAAATAGAACTAGAAAAGATAATTAGTCAATCGGGCAGTGAAAACAAAAATTATATAAATACATCACTTACAAGGAAAAAAAAAAACATACAACATCCTTGGTCATGAGGTTTTACCATATTTTGAATTCATGACTTTTATACCTGACATTTCAAGTACATATCAATTTAGTTCCCTTAATTTATCAATCCTTAATTTTTTAAGGGATTAAAAAAATATTGGACACACCTACTAAAGTTTGTTATTTTTCTATAATGACGCCTCAAGTGTAATATGTTCCACTTATTGACTTAAGTTTTTTGTTTTATTTGTTAAGTTATAGAGTACAAAATAAAATAACATATCAAATATATTATTTTTATATTTTTAATCGCTAATACATTGAAGATGATTTAACGTGGTCCGATATTTTTAATTAAAACTTCTTACATGCTATAATAAAAAGCAAAAGTTTGTTATAGTGCAAAGCTCTTATATGCTACAATACTTAAATTCTAATTTAATTTCCAAACACTCATGTTTTAGGCTTTGAAAAATAGTCTTTCAAAACAAAAACCATTTATTTTCTCTTTTATTATCATTGTCACTCCCTCTTTTACATAGATTCCAAATCAAGAATACCACTGGCACAATGATAAAGACAGACTATTATCAAGACTTCGCACAAAATTCCCTACCAATATGTTTTTTCTTGTTTAGTTTTGTTTTGTTTCGCTTTTTTTTTTTTTTTTTAATTAGTTCGCTGTCACATGCTTGTGATTAGAATACTCCTCTTTCTCATGAAGAATCCCTCAGATTCTCCCAACTTTATCATTCCTTCAACAAAGGCCTCAAAGAAGCTTTTCTGGTCCTCACTAAACTTCTTCACAAACGGCTTAGTCTGAGCAAAAGTGAAAAGGGTTTGATCAGAATTCAGAAAGCCTCTTCCAGAAACCAAGTCCTTGAAGTACTGGTTATGAAATATCAGAGGTGTTGCATCCAAATCTCCTGTCACGTCTTGGCCAGCGGTTTCGGGACAAAGCTTGTAGGGTTTTTCTCTGAACTTTGGTTCATTGGCCGGGTTAACTTTGCTGCTTCCGGATTGGTTGTAGGACCGATACATGATCGAAAAGCATAGAGCTTGGCCGATGGAGTGAAACCCGGAAAGGGCAACAAGGTCCTGGATTGAAAGGTTGACTTTTTGAAAGAGATCAATGAGATAACTGGCGTTGGATCTTGGGCTTGGCATGAAGTCGTTTGATAACTCTTGGCTTGCTGATAAGCTGTCCGGTCTTCCTAGCTTCACTTGCCAGTTGAGTCCTGCAGTCTGGTTTAGCAAACTATTTGTAGTAAAGATGTTTTTTTTTTTTTTAATAAATTATGGAAAAGAAGAAAACGCTGGTTTTGACAAGAATTTGTGCCAAACAAGTAATGAGCATGATTTTAAGTGCCCCTTTTAAATATGTGATTCTTTTAATTTTTCTTATATTTTGGTGTGATTATGCAAAAGAACACTTGTTTGCGAAATAAAGGTGGTGAATTCTTCTTGTGAGAACTGAAAAAGATCCTCCAATAAGTGTTGTTTTTAACCATTGGATTTTTTTTAAAAAAAGTGATTTTGACCAGATTTAATGGTTTTAAAACGTATACTACCAAGGGTTTCGATAGGAGAAGTCTAAAAAAAATTTTGTTAAACAATTTTGGGTATGATCCTGACCTTTAAAGTAATACTCTTTTTTTTTTTTAATTTTTTTCCTTCTTTTTCCTTTTTTATTTCAAGTTCTAATGAAACGGAGTGTTAATATATGTTCTTATTTCTTTTGGCCTTTAATTCTTTTGGTAGGATATTTTTCTGGCCTTAAGCAATTAGTTATGTTTTTTTCCCCTCATTTTTATTCCATGCATTTTGAGGTTATAAAAAAATCATACTTTATATTTTAGATTGTATCAAATTTATCTTCATTTTTTATTGGATTTACCTTCATATTTCAATTTCATTCTAAGTCCTCACATTTTTCTTGTCAAAGGTTGATTTTGATAATAAAATTTGCATAAATGACCTTTATACTTTTGAATTTTTATTTTCTTTTTGTTTGTTCCCCTCAAAAGTGTCGGGTATTTTTGTGATAAAAACTGACCATAGATAAAAATTTAATAAAATCCGAAATTAAAAGGAATATTTATAAAAAAATTTAAATCACCAGGATATGATTTTTCTATCAAGTCAAAATGGAAGGTATAAAAATGAAAATAAAAAGCTTAAATAATAAAGAACGTTTTGTACCAAAGCAATGGCATCTCCAGCAGCCATGATTAAGATATCCGCGCATGAAACAACTCTAGGGCAGGCCTTCTCAAGTGCTTCTTTGGCTTCATCGATGACTTCATAAGATGTCGGAGAGTCTATATTTGCAAGAGCAAGTTTCTCTCCAATCATGTTTGGACTGTCATCCAGTAACATGGAAGCATCACAACCTTTTTCAACAAAGAGTTAAAATAAAATCATCACAAAAATGGGGTTTTCAAGTGGAGAAAAAAAGTGAAAAGTCAAGCAAGAAATTTAAATATGCATAGGCTTACATCCACAAAGCAATCACGAAATTGGAAGCGCATGACTGAGGCAGGGCTTCGGGGTTCTTTGATCAAAGCTTTTTTCATGACGTCTTGGACAATGGACTCGGCTTGGGGGCACGTTTTGGAGTAGTAACCCGGCTGGAGTTGTGCCTCGGAAGCCACGGCCAAGTGCAAAAGAAAGATTAGGAAGAAATAAGTCTTTTTTTTCTTTCTTTTTATGGGTACAAAACAGGCAAGAAAGAGGCACAGAGCATAAAGAAAAAATGATGTACAAATGTGCGACTTTGTAATAGCCTGTTACACCCCGAAGTATAGGTAGTGACGTGGAGGATTAATTAAGTTAATTAAACTAAATTTTTGATTAAAATCACTAATTAAATGACTTGGGTTACTTTGAAAATCATGATAATTTAAAAAAAAAACATTTTGAAACGTTTGTCGTCGTTTTGAAATAGTAAAACACAAAATAAAATAAAATATTAAAGATGATTAAACATAAGCTGGGTCCCACCGGACCCACATTAGTGCACACACATGGTATCGATAATAAAAATTACAGTCACAGTCCAATGCGAGAAATAAAAATTTAAGTATTACATGCCTTGATTTAAGTAAAGAAACAACTTAAAATAGTATTTTTATAACTTACTTGTTGCCCTGTTGCCTCTCTGTCAGCCCGAAAGCAGCAATCCACCTAGGGAAAAGGTTTTAAAAACAGATAAAGAAAAAGTGAGCGGAAGGCTTGTCACGCCCTGGAGTACGGGAGGAGACGTGGTGGATTAATAAAGTTAATTAAGTAAAAATTTAGTTAAAAATTGGGTTTTAGAATAATTTTTATTAGTAAAAATGTGATAATTTTAAAATCATTTATTTAAAACAAGCGGTTATAATATTTGAACAAATGAGAATAATAAAATAAACAATAAAGAAATGGTAAAAATAATCAAAATATGAGGTGAGGTGAAAATGGGTCCCACTGACCCACATCTTGTGCACACACACAGTACTGACAATATAGTAATACAATCACAGTCCAAGAGAAAAGAGAAAATTAAGAATTTACATGTCTTGTCTTGCTATAATACAATCTACCCAAATCTTCTACTGATCGCAAGTCTAGTTAGCAGACTCTTCTCCGATCCTAGGTTGATATTCACCTATAGGGTAAGATTTTAAAACAAATAAAACGTGAATGAAAGGCTCAGTAGGACTATAATTTTGAAAATATTTAACTTTAAAAGAAACTTCATTAATCAAATAAATATATAGAAAACGAACTAGAACAAATAAATAAATAAATAAATAGAAATTTAATAAAAACTTTATCTTACTAAAACAGTTTAAATAGGTCGACCAGAAAAATGCTATTTTCTTTTCCTGGGCAAACTATATGTATATCACCACCGTAGTGGCCCAGCTGGGTTTCGGGACCTACCCCCAAGGTCGCATACTACACGACCCGATCTCTGATATGGCATCATGCCCTAAAATATATATATATATATATATATATCTTTTCATGATTATTAAAATCTCTTTTTACCAAATATGATCATTCACATTCATTATGAGGTTTATTATGAAAGCACCTCGATTTATCGTTTTAGATAACAGTCAATAAAATCCTTTTTCAATCAACCATTAAAAACATTTTCGTTAAAATTTCATTTGAGGCCAAAACATTTAAAACTGGCTACCAAAAAGGGGTAGAAGTCCTACCTCAATACTCGTACCGGTGTCCCACACCGAAATCCCGGTTCGCTATACGTTAGCTCCGCGGATCCACTCACAACCTTAAATGAAAACTAGGTCTATTAGTATCTAACCCGAGATATCCTAGATTATTAAATCATCTCATGGTGTCCTAGTGTGTCACTTAGGTTTATAAAATCATTTTATAAAGTTAGAATTTCAATCAGGGTTCAAAACGATGAAAACGGGTAAAAAATCATAAAATTTCACCATGCCCGGTCGGCCTGCCAGTCGCCCTGGTTCGGCCGGCCGAACTATGCAATTCGGTTGCCGGAGGTCCAAGTCCGGTCGGCTGAATTTTTCCAGGTTCAGCCTACTAATTGGATGAATCCAGCTTGCCGAACACGAAGTTCGGCTTGCCGATCTGGAAAAATTCTAGAATTTTTCAGGCACGGGTCTCGGCCTCCCTGAGCCCAAATCTTCATTTTCAACCTATTTTCTCAATTCTTAGGCAAGGGTAATGATCATAATCAATAGAAAAACATACTAGATTACTTTTTGATGCATTAAAACAAGTTTTAAACACGATTTTTGGAAAAATCCAAAAATGAGAAAAAATTGAGAAAAATGAAAAATCTTGATTTAAATCCGTTTTTGATGAAACAAAGTTTGTATTCTAGCTAATCTAAGTTCATCTAACCTAGATTGAAGGTTTTCTAAGCTTAGAAAAGCTTAGATTTCAAAATGCAAGTAAAATTGAAAAAGTTTTGAAATTTAGAAACTAACCTTGAATCGAAGCCTTGAATCGAGTTTGTGGTTGCTAAATCTCGTTCCCGAGCCTTCAATCCACAATCTCGAAGCTTGAAATCTAATTTTGTTTCAAAAATTTTGAGAGAGAATGAGTAAGAGAGCGAAACCGAGAGAGAGAAAGAGAGAGCGAGAGAGATGAGCAAGAGAGGAGAGAGAAAATGAGAAAGAGAGAGAGAAGTGAGATATAAATAGAGGAAGAGAGAGAAAATTAGTTGCACAAAACCGTGTGCAACAACACACTGTTTTCAAATAAAAGCTACTTGATATTTAACAAATCATTTTATTAAAATTCAAGATAACAATTAAAATTAATCAAGAGTAATTAAAATTTTTAAAATAATTAAATAACACCAAATTTAGAAATTTGACAAAATAATCAAGTTAGGTTTAAAATACTTGTTATGGCACACTAATCCACCATTTTACATTCTAATGACATTTAATAAATTTCAGGGTGTTACAACTCTCCACCCCTAAAAGAAATTTCATCCTCGAAATTTACAAATCAATTCAAACATAAAACAAATGTGGATACAACTCCCACATACTCGTCTCTAATTCCCAAGTGGCTTCATCAACCCCGTGATGCTGCCACACGACCTTAACTAATGGGATCTCACGATGACGCAAGCTAATCACTTTACGATTGATGATCTAGATCGAAACTTCTTCATACGTCGTGTCTTCCTGAATCTGTACGTCCTGGAATGAAACGATTTTATCCTGCTCAGGTGGACATTTCTGAAGCATCGACACATGAAATACATCGTGAACATGCGAAAGTTTTGGAGGAAGGTTGAGTCGATAAGCAACCACACCAACACGTTGAGTAATCTCGAACGGTCCAACATATCTTGGCGCGAGTTTTCCTTTCACTCCGAATCGCGAAATGCCTTTGCATGGTAATACCTTCAAAAGAACAAAGTCTCCAACCTCAAATTCCAAGGGTCGATGTCTTCTATCTACGTAACTCTTCTGTCGACTTTGAGCTGCTTTCAGTCGATCTCGAATCACGACGATCTTCTCGTTGCTATCACGAATCTCATCTGGCCCAAGAATAACTCTATCTTTCGGTTCAACCCAACACACTGGCGATCGACACGGTCGTCCATATAATGCTTTGAACGGTGCCATACCAATACTCAATTGATAGCTGTTGTTGTTTGCGAACTCCACTAGATGCAAATACTTCTTCCAGTTTCCTCCGAAATCTAATACGCACGCATGTAACATGTCTTCGAGGATCTGGATAGCCCACTCAGATTGCCCATCGGTTTGAGGATGAAATGCCATGCTGAAGTTCAAATCTGTGCCCATAGCCTCCTGGAAGCTCCTCTAGTACTTGGCATTGAACCTGGTATCCCTATCTAACGTGATGGACAAAGGAACTCCATGCAATCTTACTATGTTTTGCAGATACAATTCCCCAAGAATCTTCCTCGAACATGTCGATCTAAACGGAATGAAATGTGCTGACTTTGTCAATTTGTCAACCACGACCCAAATCGCATCGTGCCGCTGCTCCGTCCTTGGCAATCCGGTAAGGAAATTCATCGTCACGTGCTCCCATTTCTACCCTAGAATAGGAAGTGGCTGAAGCTGACTTGCTGGCTTCTGATGCTTGGTTTTCACCTGAAGACAAATCGTACATTTGGCCACATATTCTCGAACGTCCTTCTTCACACCTCTCCACCAATAGTGCCTCTTCAAGTCACGATACATCTTCACACTCCTTGGATGAATGGCGAACTGAGACTTATGAGCTTCGTCCATGACGGCCTTCGTTACTTCTGTAATTGTTGGAACTGCAAGACGCTCCCTGAAGTACAATGATCCATCCGCATGTATCCTCCATTCTTTGAACTGCTCTCCGTTCTGAATTCGCATCAAGATTCCCTGAAGATGCTGGTCCTGCCACTGATTCTGCTTCACCATCTAAATAAGAGCTGGGGTCGTCTTCACGTGGTACACCAAAATGCGATCGTAGTCTTCATGATACTGTAGCCCGAACTCACTTCCTGTTGCATCCCTTTTCCAATCTTCAAGAGCCAAACATGCAAGTATCCTTGAAGATTTTCGACTGAGCACATCTGTGAGACGTTAGCTTTCCTGAGACGATACTGCAACGTGAAATCGTAATCCTCTATGTATTCCATCCATCTCCGTTGCCTCAAGTTCAAACCCTCTGGGTAAATAGATACTTCAAACTCTTATGGTCGGAGAAAACCTAAAATGTCGCCCGTAAGATAACATCTCTAGATCTTCAATGCATGAATCACTACTGCGAGCTCTAAGTCATGAGTAGGGTAGTTTCGCTTGTGAGGTCATAACTATCTCGATCCATATGCTACCACACGTCCATGCTGCATTAACACACACCTAAGTCCACGTCTTGAAGCATCCGTGTAAACCTCGTACGGTTTGTCACTGCTGGGAATGATCAACACTGGAACTGAAGTCAACCGATTCTTCAACTCTTGAAAGACGAACTCACATTCTTCGTTCCACTCGAACCTGACATTCTTCCTAGTCAATCTTGTCAACGGTGCTACTGTCTTCAAAAAATCTTTCACAAATTTCCTATAGTATCCTGCAAGTCCTAAGAAGCTGCGGATCTCTGCCATATTCCTCGGTCGTTCCCAATCCACTATGGCTTCTATCTTTGACGGATCCACTGAGATACCATGCTCGGAGATGACATGACCTAGAAATTTGACCTCTGTTAACCAGAACTCACACTTTTCCTTCTTGGCATACAACTGATGCTCTCGCAGAGTCTGAAGCACGATCTTGAGATGCTGCTCGTGCTCCTCCCAAGTCTTAGAATAAACTAAGATGCCATCGATGAACACGATCACAAACTGATCCAAGTAGGGCTTGAATATCCTGTTCATCAAATCCATGAATGCTGTCGGAGCGTTTGTCAATCCAAACGACATCACCAGAAATTCAAAATGTGCATATTGAGTCCTAAAAGCTGTCTTAGGAATGTCCTCTTCCTTAATCCTGAGTTGATGATATCCTGACCTCAAGTCTATCTTTGAGAAGTACCGCGAGCCTCCCAACTGATCAAATAACTCGTCAATCCTGGGCAGAGGATACTTATTCTTGACTATAACCCATTCAATTGCTGATAATCTATGCACAACCTGAGAGTTTTGTCATGTTTCTTTGCAAACAAAACCGGTGCTCCCCACGGTGATGTACTATTCTGAATGTGTCCCTTATCAGCAAGCTCCTGAAGTTGCTTCCTTAGTTCCTTCATTTTTGCTGGCGCCATCCGGTAAGGTGCCATAGAAATCGATGCTGTTCCTAGAAACAATTCAATACCAAACTCGATTTCCTGATGCGGTGGTAATCTTGATAGCTCGTCGGGGAAGACATCCTCAAATTCATCTACCAGTGGAATCACTGCACATCCTCTCGAAACATTGGGCTCTCCTTCCAAATTCATTAGAAAGGCATAGCAAGCTGCGTTCTTCCACCCTCTGAGACACGTTCTTACAAGACGCTCACTCATTAATCGATCACCACTACCCTGGTAAGTGATCACCGTCCCCTTATCGGACACTAGGGTTACTTTCCTAAGTTGGCAGTCTACTACTGCACTGTATCTAGACAACCAATCCATCCCTAGGATTACATCATATGATCTCATGGGGATTACAATCAAATCACTTTTCAAAATCTCATCCCCAATCTTTATTTTACAAGCTTTACAAATACTATTCACACACACCCATCCCAAGGGTGAGGTTATAACTAAGGGTTCATCAAACTCTTCTATCTCTAATCCCAAGGCATGTATAAAAAAGCTCAAAATGAGAGAATGAGTGGCACCAGTATCAAATAACATGTGTGCTAAAGACTGAGAAACCATAATCGTACCATCGACAACTGCATTATTAGTCTGGATATCTGAACTCCTTGATGTCATCATATGAACCTGTACTAGAGCTTTCCCTTTTCCTCTACCAACATTGCTTGACCCTGGGTTAGTTGGTCGATACTATTGCGATGATGGTGACTACACGCTGGCTATACTCGGCGCTCGGTAATGAGGGACATTACGTTGAAAGTTCTACGGTTGGTGTCCTTGCGCTGAATATAGTAGTTGCTGAGGAGAGAACTGATGGAATGGAAGCTAAAGGTACTGCTGAGGCTGAGGTAGAGTCTGAAGCTAAGGCTGACGACTAGCTCCTTCTCCGGTTTGAAATCCTAGGTGAGCACTCCTGATCGGGCAATTCCTCTTGATGTGTCTAGGCTGCTGGCAATAGTGACAATGGAAGCTATAGGGATTGCTGCGCCCGCTGCTGCCACTGTTCGTGCCACCTTGATTGTTCTTTCCCGAAGTTGGTCGACTACTGATGCTTCTTCTATCGCTCCTTTGTGGTCCTCTGACGTCTTGGCACGATTCTCACAGTACTGTGTGTAATCATTCTCCACTGATATTGCTGATGACACAAGCTCACCCAAGTTCTTGAGTCGTAGAGCAACTATCTATCGTCGAATAGGGGCTTTGAGTCTATCTTGGAATTTGATGCACTTTTTATGCTCTGACGCTACTGCAAATGGAGCAAACCTGGCCAAGTCATTAAACTTTGCTTCGTATTCCCGTACTAACATATCTCCCTGCTATACAACCTATAAAATTTTGCCGCCTTTTGATCCCTGTATCCCTACAAAAAATAGCGATCGTAGAACAGATCCTCGAACCTATCCCAACTGATGTCACCATTGTTCTCTAAACGTTTAGCTTGCTGCCACCAAGTATTAGCACTACCTTTAAACTTATATGCCACAAATTCCACACGATACTCTGCTGGCACATCGAGAGTATCCAGATGCTTCACGATCGAATCTAACCAATATTCTCCTACCTGCGGGTCCCCATTTCCCTCTAAAGTCAGTACAGACGCATGTCAAAATTTCTTAAAGTACGAATACCGGCGACTAGCCTCAGAATTGTCTGGTCTTGCCCTAGCTGCCATCTGTCAAAATGCAGCAAACATAGCCCTCATCATGCCCTCATCATTTTTGAACTTGGCATCAGTTGTCGAACGACGTCTAGGTGCCATTCTCTCACTTCTGAAAACAAAATTTGGACTGTTAGTGGTATTTCATTGTCGTACCTATGTGTACACAATTCCTAAGGTTCATAACCTTGAGCTCTGATACCATTCTATCACACCCCGGAGTACGGAAGGTACGTGGTGGATTAATAAAGTTAATTAAGTAAAAATTTAGTTAAAAATTGGGTTTTAGAATAATTTTTATTAGTAAAAATGTGATAATTTTAAAATCGTTTATTTAAAACAAGCAGTTATAATATTTGAACAAATGAGAATAATAAAATAAACAATAAAGAAACGTTAAAAATAATCAAAATATGAGGTGCGGCGAAAATGGGTCCCACTGACCCACATCTTGTGCACACACACAGTACTAACAATATAGTAATACAACCACAGTCCAAGAGAAAAGAGAAAGTTAAGAATTTACATGTCTTGTCTTGCTATAATACAACCTACCCAAATCTTCTACTGATTGCAAGTCCGGTCAGCGGACTCTTCTCCGATCCTAGGCTGATATCCACCTATAGGGTAAGATTTTAAAACAAATAAAACGTGAGCGAAAGGCTCAGTAGGACTATAATTTTGAAAATATTTAACTTTAAAAGAAACTTCATTAATAAAATAAATATATAGAAAATGAACTAGAACAAATAAATAAATAAATAAATAGAAATTTAATAAAAGCTTTATCTTACCAAAACAGTTTAAATAGGTCGACCAGAAAAATACCATTTTCTTTTCCTGGGCAAACTATATGTATATCACCACCATAGTGGCCCAGTTGGGTTTCAGGACCTACCCCTAAGGTCGCATACTACACGGCCTGATCTCTGATATGGCATCATGCCCTAATATATATATATATATATATATATATCTTTTCATGAATATTAAAATATCTTTTTACCAAATATGATCATTTACATTCATTATAAGGTTTATTATGAAAGCACCTCGATCTATGGTTTTAGATAACAGTCAATAAAATCCTTTTTCAATCAACCATTAAAAACATTTTCGTTAAAATTTCATTTGAGGCCAAAACATTTAAAATTGGCTACCAAAAAGGGGTAGAAGTCCTACCTCAATACTCGTACCGGTGTCCCACACTGAAATCCTGGTCCGCTATACGTTAGCTCTGCAGATCCACGCACAACCTTAAATGAAAACTAGTTCTATTAGTATCTAACCCAAGATATCCTAGATTATTAAATCATCTCATGGTGTCCTAGTGTGCCACTTAGGTTTATAAAATCATTTTATAAAGTTGGAATTTCAATCAGGGTTCAAAACAATGAAAACGGGTGAAAAATCATGAAATTTCACCATGTATGGTCGGTCTTCCGGTCACCCTGCTTCGATCGGCCGAACTATGCAGTTTGGCCTGCCGGAGGTCCAAGTCCGGTCGGCCAAATTTTCCCTGGTTCAGCCTACCAATTGGATGAATCTGGCCTACCGAACATATGAATCCGGCCTACCGAACACGAAGTTTGGCTTGCCGATCTGAAAAAATTCTAGAATTTTCCAGGCACGGGTCTCGACCTCCCCGAGCCTAAATCTTCAATTTCAACATGTCTTCTCAATTCTTAGGCATGAGTAATGATCATAATCAATAGAAAAACATAATAGATTAATTTTTGATGCATTAAAACAAGTTTTAAACACGATTTTTGGAAAAATCCAAAAATGAGAAAAATTTGAGAAAATTAAAAAGTCTTGATTTAAATCCATTTTTGATGAAACAAAGTTTGTATTCTAGCAAATCTAAGTTCATCTAACCTAGATTGAAGGCTTTCTAAGCTTAGAAAAGCTTATATTTCAAAATGCAAGAAAAATTGAAAAAGTTTTGAAATTTAGAAACTAACATTGAATCGAGTTTGTGGTTGCTAAATCTCGTTCCCGAGCCTTCAATCGACAATCCCAAAGCTTGAAATCGAATTTTGTTTAAAAAATTTTGAGAGAGAATGAGAGAGAGAGTGAAACTGAGAGAGAGGAAGAGATAGCGAGAGAGGAGAGAGAAAATGAGGAAGAGAGAGAGAAGTGAGATATAAATAGAGGAAAAGAGATAAAATTAGTTGCACAAAACTGTGTGCAACAACACACTGTTTTCAAATAAAAGCTACTTGATATTTAACAAATCATTTTATTGAAATTCAAGATAACAATTAAAATTAATCAAGAGTAATTAAAATTTTTAAAACAATTAAATAACACCAAATTTAGAAATTTGACAAAATAATCAAGTTAGGTTTAAAATACTCGTTATGGCACATTAATCCACCATTTTAGATTCTAATGACATTTAATAAATTTCAAGGTGTTACAAGGCTCAATAGGACTAAAGGCTGGAAGAACATTTAATTGAATATAATATTTGATTATAGGCAAGAGTTATAAAAATTAGAAATTGAAATTCGTTAAATTCATACTTATAATCTTGCTCTTTTTCATCCAAATCTAATATAGGGTTGAGCTTTGAAAGTATTAAATCAAGGTTAGATTCATTACAATGTAAGAATTATAAAATACCATAGATAGACTCATAAAATTTATTCTCACCATTAATCTATTAGTCATCAGTAAAATTTGACTTATTATTTATCTTTTGGCAAAACCATCATAATCACCACCGTAGCAGCCCAGCTGGATTTCGGGACTTGCCCCTGAGCTCGTTCTCTCAACGACCCGATATCTGTGGATGGCATCATGCTCTTTTGTGTATTTATTATTATTTGAATCCCATGTTACTGAGTGTTCTTAATTACATTCATTATTTTATTCATTATGAACATTCATTCTTAGGCAAGTAAGAAAAAATACTGAGAAATTCATTTTAATCATTCCTTAAAAATCAAATTGAAAGAAATCATTTTGTGGCCGAAGGCCCCCTTTGAAAATGTTTAAAGCATTTTGTCATTTATTGAAAACATTTTGAAAGAATCTTTATGGCCAAAACCATTTAAAAACCTGTCTACCAAAGAAAACGGTAGAAGTACTACCTCGATATCCTGCATCGTGATTCAGTACCGTAGTCTCGACCCACTATAGGTTAGCTCCACGGAACTACGAATAACCTAAATATAAACTAAGTTCATCAATATCCAGCGTAAGTCATTCTACACTACTAAGCTATTTCATGGTGTCCTAGTGTGCTATTTATATCTATAGAATCATATTATAGGGTTAAAATCTCAATTTGGATTTAAAATAGTGAAAATGGGTAAAAAATGACAATTTTTGCAAGGGCGGGTCGCCCTATCGTATTCCCTAGTCTGGTTTGCCAAAGTTCACAGTTCGGCCTACTGGACGTGCAAGTTTGGCCTACCAGACTTTCCCAGGTTCAGCTTGCCGAAGGGATGAGTCTGGCCTGTCGAACTCATGAATTCGACCTACCGAACTGGAAAAATCTAGAAAGTTCTAGATTCGAGCTTTAGCCTCCCAAACTCAAATCTCATTTTCACCTATTTTTCTCAATTCCTAGGCAGAGAAAACATTCATAGATGATGGAAAAACATAATTAAACACTTTAAAACAACTTTAAACAAGATTTGCATAAAAAATTTCAATAAAATCCAAAAATGAGCAAAATGGAGGAAAAATAGAAAAACTTGATGTAAATTCGTTTTTCATCAAACCAAACCTAGATTCTAGATATTATAAGTTATACTAACTTAGATTTAGGGTTTCCTAAGCTTAAATGAGCTCAGATTTCAAAATACAATGAAAATAGAAAAATTTGAAAAAGTTTAAAATTTTAAAAACTAACGTTGAATTGGACGTTCTTGAGGAAGATTTGGGGCCTGGATCCTCATTCCTTAGCTTTAATCCAACGAGAGGAAGTCTCGGGTTTGAACTTTGTGAATTGCAATTTGCGAGAGAAAAGAAAAGGAGAGTGGCAGCAAGTGAGAGGGAAATAAAAGAGAGAAAGAGAGATGGAAGAGAGAGAGAACGAGTGTGAGGAAAAAAGAGGGAGGGAGAGGGATTAAATAGAGAGAAGGAGGGATGTGTTTGGTATTTGTTGGATTGTTTTGTTTCAAAATTCACAGTAAGAAATAAAAATAAAAATAATTAAGAGTGGTTAAAAATAATTAAAAAATAATTGGAATTAGCATTGATTTAAAAATATCACTAAATAGTCAAATTAAGTTTAAAAATACACTATGGCACACTAATTCACCACTTTACACACTAATAACACTTAAATAAATTTTGGGATGTTATAGCTCTCCACCCCTAAAAGAAATTTCATCCTCGAAATTCAGAAACTAACCTAAAAAGCAAGACAAAATTAATGTTGACATGACTCTCATATAGTCGACTCTAATTCTCAGGTTCCGTAACTAGCCCTATAGTGCTGCCACACCACTCTCACTAACAAAATGTCATAGCATCATAGATCTACTATTTTTTTTGATTGATAACCTAAACTGGCACCTCTTTGTAGATCTTGTTTTCCTAAATGTGCATACCCTGAAATAAAACCATTTTACTCAGCTCAGACAGGCATTCCCAAGGTATCGACACGTAGAATATGACATGCACCAGAGAGAGTTTGAGTGGAAGATCAAGGTGATAAGCGATCGCTTCAACATGTTGAGAAATCTTGTATGATCTGACAAACCTCAGTGAAAAATTCTCGTTCACACTGAAACACGAAACTCACCTACACGGCAAAACCTTTAAGAAAATAGAATCCCCTATTTCGAGTTCTGGAGGTCAACGTCTTCTATCTGTAGAACTCTTCCACCTACTCTAGGTAGCTCTCAACTGATCACGAATTGTAGTAACCTTTTTATTGCTCTCATGGGTTTCTTCGAGTCTAATAATGATCTTGTCTTCTGGTCCAGCCAAATTACTAGCGATCGACACGACCGTCCACATGGTGCTTCGAACGGTATCATCCTGATGCTTAGTTGATAACTATTATTGTACCCAACTCTGCCAGAAGCAAAGGTCTTTTCCAATTCCTGCCAAAATCTAATACACAAGCATGCAATGTAACCCTAAGAATTTGAATAACTTAGGTGAACTACCTATCGATCTGAAAATAAAGAGCTGCGCTGGAACCCAAATCTATGCCTAGAGCTCCCTGAAAGCTCCTCCAAGAACTCGTCTTGGACACGATGACCTAAAGGTAGGAAATCGAGTGCACTGATTTTTGTCAACCTACCGACTATGACCCATGTCGCCTCGTGCCTATGCTCTATCCTCGACAACCTAGGGAAAAGATTCATCATGATATGCTCCCTTGTTGAAGCTGACCAACGAGCTTTTGATGCTCGGCCTCTAACTAGAGACAAATCATGCATTTGGCCATGTACTCGTGAACATCTTTCTTGTTGCCTCCCCAATAGTACTACCTCTACAAATCGTGATACATCACGGTGCTCCTGGATGAATAGCGAATTGAGATTTGCGAGCTTCATTCGTTAAATCCTTCACCACTCCTTTTATCGTAGGCACTACCAAACGTCCCCTGGGATTACAACGACCCATCTGTAGGAATCCTCCAACCTTTAAGTTGCCCCTAATCTATATTCGTGTTCAATTCCCCTGAAGATGTTGGTCCCACCATTGATTTTGCTTTATCGTCTGAACATGCGTTGGCGCCAAATTCCTAAGATATGCCGACACCTGATCGAAGTCTTCATGGTACTATAATCCATTTTTGCTTACTGTAGCATCTCTCTTTCAATTCTCTAGTGCCAGATATACGCGGATCCCCAAAGACCTCCTATTGAGCGCGTCTACAGCTACGTTTGCCTTACCCAGATGATACTATAGTGAGAAGTCCTGGTCCTCCCTATATTCCATCTACCTTTGTTGCCTCAAATTCGAATCTCTCCAGTAAACAAATACCTTAAGCTCTTGTAATCCGAGAAAACCTGAAATGTCACTCTACACAAAAGGCGTCTCTAGTTCCTTAAAGCATGAATCACTACGATAAAATCTAACTTATGTATAGGGTAGTCTTGATCACGAGCGAGGTCTTGACCGCTGTAATCCACAAGCCATAGCTCATCCACGCTGCATCTACGTACATCTAAGTCCTTGTCCTATTGCATTAATGTAGGCCTCATAAAGCTTGTCACTACTTGATATAGCCAATACAGGAGCAGTAGTCCACCTAATTTTTAACTCTTAGAAAGCGTAGTCACATTCTCTATCTTATCCAAACCTGACACTTTTCCCGATTAACAGCGTTGATAGAACTTCTATCTTTGAGAAATCCTTTACGAATTTCCTATAGTACGTGGAAAATTCTAAAAAGCTATGAACCTCGGCCACAATCTTTGATTGTCCCCACTGTACTATAGCCTCTATCTTAGACAGATCCACTAGGTACCTTGCTCAAAAAAATATGCCCTGGAAACTCAGCCTTCTTCGCATGTAGCTGGTGCTTCGGACCACAAATCTTCCCTTGCAAAATATCGTGAACTTCCTAGCCAGTCAAATAATTCATCGATCTTGGGCCAAGGATACTCATTCTTCACAGCAACCCGATTCAACTACCAATAACCAACGCACAACTTGAGCGTACCATTATGTCTCTCAACAAGCAGATCTGGCACATCCCAAGCTAGCCTGAATATGTCCTTTATCCGTAAATTCTTGAAGCTGTTTCCTCAATTCCCTCATCTATGCAAGCGCCAATCGATGCAGTGCCATAGAAATCAAAGCAATTCCTAAGAATAACTAGATGTCAAATTCAATTTTCCAATGCGATGCTAATCCGGATGACTCGTCGGGAAGACATCATCAAATTCATCTGCCACCGATGTTACTACATTCCTTCTTGTGACATTAGATTCTGTTCCTAGATCCTAAAGAGGTATATACATATAGCACACTAAGTCTCTTTTTCCTCCTAGACATGCTTTTATAAGTCGATCATCCTTACTCGAGCATTACCATATTGGTAAACGGCCATTGTTTCCCTATCGAACACTAGGGTTACCTTTTTAAGGTGACATTCTATTGTTTCATTATACCTAGACAACTGGTCCATCCTTAAGGCTATATCATAAGTACTCATAGGGATTATAATCAAATTACTTTTCAGAGCCTCATCCCCAATCATTATCTTACAAGGTCTACATAAATGGTTTACACACTCACCTGCTCTAGGATGAGGTATTTACCAAGGGTTCATTAAATTCCTTTATTCCTAATTCCAAGGCATGCACAAATAAACTTGAAACAAGAGAACGAATGGCACCAATATCAAATAGAACTAGAACTAAAGACTAAGAAATTGGAATCGTACTATCAACTCTTATGTTGTGGTTTGAGCAGCCAAACTTCTTGAAGTCATGGTTTGAACTCCAACTAGAGCCTTTCCTTTTTCTTCTACTAGCATTGCTATGTCCTAGGCTCATCGGCTGATACTGTCGTAGAGAAAACTAATGAAGCTGAAGCTGAGAAAGTTGGTGAGGTAGAGGTAAGGACTGAGGTTGGGGCTGATGACTTGGACTCTCACCGGTTTGAAATCCTGGTTGAGCATTCCTTATTGGCCAGTTCCTCTCGATTCGCTCTCAACTATTAGCAGAAATGGCAAGGTTCATCCACTACTGGATGGCCTACTGCTTCCACTGTTATGCTACCATGCCGATTCTTTACCTGAGCCTGGCGATTGCTACCTCTTTTATTCCTAATGTTTTCACTTGGTCCTCATAGTAGAGAGCGTAATCTCATCCTATGATGAAGCTGACGACTTTAACTTATCAATACTCTGAAGTCACAAGGCCACCAATTACTGTCGGGTGGACATCTTGAACCCTTCCTTGAACTTGGTATAGCTTTCACGTTCAAAAGCCATGCTGAACGAAGCAAACTTTGCAAACTCATCAAACCCAAACTGCCATGTCACCTTATCCCATCCTGTGGAATTAGATGATATTTCAATCTCTGTATCCCGACGAAAAATAATGCTCATGGAACAATTCCTTAAACCTTCCCTCCCTGATATTCCAATCGTTCTCCAGATACTTACTTTACCAAGTATTAGCAATGCCTGTTTATTAATAAGCTGCGAATTCTACTTGGTATGCTACTAGTGCTCCTAGGGTATCCAAATGTTTTGCTTGTTGAGTCAAATCGAGATTCAGCCACTTGCAGACCTCTATCTCCATCGAAAGTTAGGGTAAACGCACTCCTAAGCTCCTTAAAGTTTCCATGTCGGCAACGTGCCTTTGAATTGCTAGGCATAACTCTTGTTGTCATTTGCCAAAAAGCAGCAAATGTAGCCCCTATCACACTTCTCTCATTCATGAGACTCGCGTCAGTCATAGCTGGATGACACCTAGGTGCCATTTTCTCAGTTCTAGAAATGAAATTGGACTGCCATAGGCTTTTTGTTGTCATACCTATATGCGTACAATTCTCAAGGTTCATAAACTTGAGCTCTGATACCATTCTGTCACACCTTAAAGTATAAGTAGTGACGTGAAGGATTAATTAAGTTAAATCAATTAAAATTTTGATTGAACTCACCAATTAAATGACTTGGGTTACTTTGAAAATCATGATAATTAAAAAAAAAAAATCCAAAACGTTTGTTGTCATTTTGAAACAGTAAAACACAAAATAAAATAAAATATTAAAGATGATTAAACATAAGTCGGGCCTGTGCAAATACATGGTATCGACAATAATAAATTACAGCCATAGTCCAAAGCAAGAAATGAAAATTTTAGTATTACATGCCTTGATTTAAGTAAAGAAACAACCTAAAACAGTATTCCTATGACTAACTTGTTGCCCTGTCCCCTCCCTATCGGTCCTAACCTACAATCCACCTAGGGGAAAGGTTTTAAAAGCAGATAAGGAAAAAGTAAGTGGAAGGCTCAGTAAGACTAAAGGTTCGAAGAACATTTAATCGAATATAATATTTGATTATAGGCAAGAGTTATAAAAATAATAAATTGAAATTTTTTAAATTCATACTTATCGTCTTGCTCTTTTTCATCCAAATTTAATATAGGGTTGAGCTTTGAAAACATTAAATCAAGGTTAGATTCGTTACAATGTAAGAATTATAAAATACCGTAGATAGACTCATAAAATTTATTCTTACCATTAATCCATTAGTCATTCGTAAAATCTAACTTATTATTAAGCTTCTGGCAAAGCCATCATAATCACCACTGTAGTGGCTCAGTTGTGTTTCAGGACCTACCCCGAAGGTTGCACTCTCCATGACCCGATCTCTGTGGATGGCATCATGCTCTTTTGTGTATTTATTATTATTTGAATCCCATGTTACCAAGTATTCTTAATTACATTTATTATTTGATTCATTATGAACACTCATTCTTAGGCAAGTAAGGAAAAAAGACTGAGAAATTCATTTTAATCATTCCTTAAAAATCAAATTGAAAGAAATCATTTTGTGGCCGACGGCCCCCTTTGAAAATGTTAAAGTGTTTTGTCATTTATTGAAAACATTTTGAAAGAATCTTTATAGCCAGAACCATTTAAAAACCTGGCTACCAAAGAAAAGGGTAGAAGTCCTACCTCGATGTTAGACGTGTATGCCCTAAGGAGTAAAAATGTAACATGTTTGTGGAGACATTTTTATCAATAAAGAATTTATTTATTATTTATATACCAAATCTTGTCCTCTTTATATTCATATTTGTTGAATGTATGTTAAGCAAATAATAGCTTAAGACTGTTGGTCTAAATATTTAAGAATTGGGTATATGATGGACAAATTATGTGGAAGACACGTTTTTTAAGGTAATGGTCTAAACATAAGATCCGCAATCGAGGGAATAAAGTTGAGTGTTTTATTTATGTAAAGATTGTTATGTTGTTTATATCCCTATTAAGAGATGGTTTGCCTTAGGCATCAAAGGTGGATTCCATAAATAAAAACATTAGCACGTTGTCATAGGTGACAATGTGTTGAATCAGGACGTAAAGTGAATTGATTTAGATTAATAATTTTGACTTATAAAATTGATTCACTTTAGACAATCATTTGTAATGTATCTTGATCCTGAGATGAATAGTGGGCTCGTTGTCTTGAGTTGTGTCTTTTGATGTGCCAAAGGATGACACCCACATTTTAACAGTGGTACGCATGCCAATACGTTGGAGGCATGACTCTTGATAGTGTAGATCTATTATTCACAGATATGGAATCCATAGCTCCTCTTTAGGAGTAGTGATATCCTCTTGTATGCGTTATCCTGTAATTAAAAAACTAGAGTGTTCAACCATTTGGATACATAGGTGTAACTAAATGGTACTGTCTTTGGATGGTAAGTTTTTCGATGGTGAGATAATGACATGTAAGATAAAAATAATCGGAAAGGTAAGACAGAACTTGTCCTTAAGCCGATTATGGATAATCCTATAGGGATACAGTACATTATGATATGTCATGGAGACTTAGCTATATGGGCTTCATAATTCTATATAGTTCAAGAGTGTAGCTCCAAATTTTTAGTGGAGTAGCATTGGAGTTGATAATTATGAAATGTATATCTAGGATATTAAGTTTCATAATTATCGAGAGCTTGAATTATATAGGTTCATTAGGTCCCCTTTGCTTGCTCACAAAAATCTATATTGATATGACGTGCTTTTCCAATAATTAGTGTCTTATGTCAGATTTATTAGATTGATTGAAATTCGAAAGAATTAAATAATTCATGTCTGTTTTTCAATTGAATTAATTTTGTGACAAAATTAATACAAGATAAACTTGTTGAATTATTGGAAATGAATAATTCATATCTATTTATTGGTTGGATTAATTTTGAATTAATTCAAGATAAACTTGTTGAATTATCAAGAATTCATTTATTTTCCTAGAGATTATCTAGATAAATGCTTTTATTAGATAACTTATCTATTGGGTTATTTGAATTAAAATTGAGACTTTATCTTATAGAATCTCGGATAGAGAATAGAAGATTTGTTGAGATTTTTATCGCAGGTTTGGCATGCTGATCCTCAAGTTTGGCCTGCCGATAGGGCAAGTTCGGCATGTCGGTTAGACAAATCGACATGCCGACCATACGATAAAAAGATCACGTGTTTTTAAGCGGATTTCATTAGATATTGATTTGAATTTGATTCTTATTCAAATTTTGAGGCATTATCTAATAAGGATTGACTCCTGGGCCCAACCTCTATAAAAAGGGAGTGAGTCTCATTGTTATTTAGATCAATTGAGAGATTAAGAGTGAAACTCTGCTGGTAAGATTCTGAAACTCCTTGAGAGCTCTTGTTCACAAATCACAAACACTAGGTTTGGGTTCTCTCAATTGGTTGCAAGGAGAGTCGCCTAGTGGAAGAGCTGTACATGTGAGCCCACACTCACTCTGATCATGGATAGAGAATAGCAAAGAAGACCAATTGGTTGAGGTTCTTCTAGAACGTTACTTCTCTTCACAGATTGTGGGAGTTCTTCGGCATTCAAAGGTTAGTAGGATCTGGTTAATTTATGCATATAGCATGTCAAACTTGTGTTTTGGAAAATACTCTGATATAAAAATTTTAAAATTCTGCTGCATACTATTTTTTTAACACTCAATATCCTGCATCGTAATTTAGCACCATAGTCCCGACCTATTATAGGTTAGCTTCACAGAACCACTAACAACCTAAATATAAACTAAGTTCGTCAATATCCAACTTAGGTCATTCTACACTATTGAGCTATTTCATGGTGTCCTAGTGTGCCATTTATATCTATAGAATCATATTATAGGGTTAAATTTCAATTTGGGTTTAAAACAGTAAAAACGGGTAGCAAACGACAATTTTTGCAAGGTTGAGTCGGCCTACCAGATTCCTTGGTCTGGCCTGCCAAAGTTCACAGTTCGGCCTGCCAGACGTGTAGGTCCGGCCTATTGAACTTTCCTACGTTTGGCCTGCCAAAGGGATGAGTTTAGCTTGCCAAATTCATGAATCTGGCCTACTGAACTAGAAAAATCTAGAAAGTTCCATCTGCAAGCTCGGCCTCCTGAGCTCAAATCTCATTTTCACTTGTTTTTCTCAATTTCCTAGGCATAGAAAACATTCATAGATGATGGAAAAACATAATTAAAAACTTTTAAACAACTTTAAACAAGATTTGCAAAGAAAATTTCAATAAAATCCAAAAATGAGAAAATGGAGGAAAAATAGAAAAACTTGATTTAAATTCGTTTTTCATCAAACCAAACCTAGATTCTAGATGTTATGAGTTCTACTAACTTAGATTTAGGGTTTCTTAAGCTTAAATAAGCTCGGATTTTGAAGTACAATAAAAATAGAAAAATTTAAAAAAGTTTAAAATTTTAAAAATTAACCTTGAATTGGACGTTCTTGAGAAAGATTTGGGGATTGGATCCTCATTCCTTAGCTTCAATCCAACGAGAGGAAGTCTCAGGTTTGAACTTTTTGAATCGAAATTTGAGAGAGAAAAGAGAGAGAGAGTGGCAGTGGGTGAGAGGGAAAGAAAAGAGAGAAAGAGAGCTGGGAGAGAGAGAGAACGAGTGTGAGGAAGAAAGAGGGAGAGAGATTGGGATTAAATAGAGAGAAGGAGGGACGTGTTTGGTACTTGTCGGATTGTTTTGTTTCAAAATTCACAGTAACAAATAAAAATAAAAATAAAAATAATTAAGAGTGGTTAAAAATAATTGAAATTAGCATCGATTTAGAAATATCACTAAATAGTCAAATTAAGTATAAAAATACATTATGACACACTGATTCACCACTTTACATACTAATAACACTTAAATAAATTTTAAGGCCTTACATAGCCCTCTAACCACCTTTTTTAGATGTGTAGATGTTCGCATGTATGAAAAATCTATGGATGGAAAATGTTTGTTTTCTTCTTCTTTTTTTTTTTTAAATAATTATTGTTATTTTGCTTCGTTCTAGGTTTGGTACTCTTTATTTATTTATTTATTTATTTATCTTGTGCAGATAAAGACTGGATACGTTGGTTTTGCATGTCAGATTTTTTTTCTCTTTTCTTTTTTCTTCGATGAGTCACTTTGGATTTCATAACTAATAGGTCACTAAATACTATATGTTAGAATTCGCATATATATGGAAAATGAATAAGATCTGACACTGTTGTGGAGATAGTAATTCCACTAAAATGTAACGTTTGAAACGATATATTAACGAACAAAAGTTATAAAACTGACTTGGGCATTTAAAAACTACTGGTAAAACATTTTCTGGTATGGTAAATCAATGGAGAGGGTCTTGGCATTTGGTAGGGAATGAACTCAATTACCCAAAGGTGTCTTTGCAACTGCTGAATGCGGTTTCAAGTGTGTTAAGCTATTGGATTCTCTAACCCCAATGCATTCATGCGCCTAAAATATAGTTATATGACGTGTACTCGTTTTATTAATGTTATATATGCCTGCTTGATTTTCAGTACTAATACCATTTCCACGAAAAAGTCAATGCAAATTGAGTTGTCAAGGTTTTAATTTACGGATAATATAGATGAAAATATCGATGGATATTTAATAAAGAAATGAATATCTTGATAAAAGCTTTAAATTTTTTCTTAAAGCTTTACAAAATGCTATAAAACAATCAATATTGCTTAATTTCAACTAAGTTACTAACATAAATAATATATTTTTGGTCTAGTATGAGAGTTACATTGCTTACTATCAAATGATATGGTCATAACTATATATTGATTATGATTAATATTATTTTCCATACTCATTAGTCATTAAAAACAAGATAAAATTATATTATAGAATGCATATAAAAAATTACCGTCAAACATAATAAAATATACACAAACTTGAAGTATTGTCTTCAATATCAAAATGAGTTTTTAGCAAGTTTCGATTTTGATCTAAATAATATATTTGTCAAAGTATTACCCTTTAAGAACAATAATTGGAACTAGTAGACAAAAATAGTGAAAATATAATACACATCTATATGTAACATGACAGAGGGCTTTGAAGAATAATCATAAACAATGCTACAGATATATTGCAAGAGGAACAGTAATAATTCACACTAATAGATAAATAGGAGAAGTATACTATATCTATATCTAGATGATATCAAACTCAAAACTTTGTAGAAGAAAATATGAATAATCTCATGAATATATTCTTTGAAAAAAATATTGAAGTCATAACTGTATTTCTCAAAGAAAGCATGATATTAATAAAAATGAATTCCATTATCAAAATCTTAATTTTTGAATGTTGAAGTTTTGACTCATTCATTTAAAAAATAAAATTATTTAAAGACTAAATAAGTCTTAATAAGTACTTTTTAATGTATTTAAGTTCAAAACATTAGTCTTATTCTATTGAAAAGTAATTTTAAAAAAGTCCTACAAAATTAAGTTTAATGCATAAAATTAAATACTTTGGAGTAGATATTTTCAAAAATATTCTGGATATACACCGATTTTGAAAAATATACATAGATATTGTTAATATTTTACAGACATCTTAAAAGAAAAATCATTCCCTCCATATCCATGTTGAGACAATAACGTAGATATTACCATAGAAAGATCGACAATATTGTAGACATTTTTATCCTTCAATAGCGTCAAATGAATTATGTTGCATTCTATGTAATACATGTTTGGCCTCTTACAATTTCAAAGACTAAAGACGTTATTTATTCAAATTAATAAATTAGAGAAAAATTGGTCATGTGATAACAATAAATTCCCTCCCTATCAACATATAAATGCACCTATGCAAATGTATGGTAACTGTTGACAGGCAAAACTCGTCTAACAAGATTCTTGGAAATTGCTCACTGAAATAATCACTCATGAACAAAATAAACAAAACAGTAAGAAAATAATAGCAAAAACACAGGAGTTTAGAGTGGTTCATCTCAATTGAAGGCTATGTCTTTGTGGGTTTTTCTCAGTTGGTAGGGTTTTACTATGAGAAAATATAAATACAAAAGGTTTTTTTTTCCAAGAATAAACTTAGACAATTCTCTAAAACTGGCTTCTATTTATATTACATGGGGATGGTTGATGCCTTACACCTTAAGCTTAATTTAAATTCAAATGCAAGGTAATCTCATCTCCTATGAGGTAGACCTCATCACCGTGATCTCTTATAGGACCTATCCTTATGAGTATCTTAGATTCGAGAGATCATAATCAGCTTTAGTGTTTATCATCATCTTGGAGATCTTCTAATTTAAATACTCATAATAAGTGTTTATCATCTTTAGTAAATAGACCTCGTTGAAGGCTGGTTCGGCCTGCACAGCCTTCTCTGGTTCCATGCACCCCATGTTGCACCCCTACACATTAGTCTCAGATTTCTGGTTCGTAATTGACTTCTTATAGCTCCTCGAATCATTTTCACCAACACTTGAGCTTGTGGCTTCATGGTTATGTCGATTCTATCAAAAATCCAAAAATTCACTAAAATGTTAAAATTCAAAAACACTTTATAAAAAATTTAAACTAAAGAAAATCCAATAAATTCAAACAAAAATGGAATAAAATAAAACCAGAAAAGTGAAGGAGTAAAAGAGCTTGGATTGCTTCCCAAGTAGCACCTACTTTATTGTCCCTAGGTAGACTCCATCATGGTTCCATGAATTGGGTTCCTTGATAGGGGTACTCTCTATATTACACTTTTTTCCACCTAGGAAGTGATTAAGCCGCTGTCTATTGACACGAAATATCTTTCTGTCATTTCCATGTACTCCATAGCACCAAATGAGAACACTTGATTGACTTTGAAGGGGCTGGACCATCTTGACTTCAACTTTCTAGGGAAAAGTCTCAATCAAGAATTGAAAGAAGAACTTGTTGCCCAAGGGTGAACACCTGCCTTAAAATATGCTTATCATGCCAATTTTTTGGTGCATTCCTTGTACGTCTGGGCACTCTCATAAGCATCATTGTGGAATTCTTCCAACTCATTCAACCATAGGAGTCTTTCCTTGTTGGAGGCCTTTAAGTCAAAATTTAGTTTCTCTTACTGCCCAATAGGCATGGTGCTACAACTCAATCGAAAAATGGCATGCCTTCCCAAATACGAATTGGTATAGAGGCATCCCAATAGCATTTTAAAGGCTATTTAGTAGGCCTATAGAGCATCATCAAGCTTTAGTGCCTAATCCTTTTGGTTGGTGCTAGCTATTTTCTCTTAAATTTGCTTAACTTCCCAGTTGGAGATCTCTACTTAGCCATTTTTTTGAGGGTGATAACCAAGTGCCACTTTGTGCTTTACTCCATATTTAGCAAGAAGAGAATTGAACAACTTGCTATAGAAATAGGTACTCTCGTCACTAATTATGGCCTACGGTGTGCCAAATCATGTAAAGATGTTCGTATGTAGAAACCTTAACACCACCTTAGCATCATTAGTTGGTGTAGCTAAAGCCTCTATCCACTTTGACACATAATCAACCGCCAATAGAATGTATGATTGACCATGAGATAAAGGGAACGATTCCATGAAATCAATCCCCTAAACATTGAAAATCTCAACTTATAAGATGTTGATTAATGTAATTCATGTCTCCTTGAGATGCTACCAACACATTGACAATGGTTAGAAGTTTTCACAAAAACATAGATATCTTGAAAAGGAGTAGGCCAATAGAAACCTGATTGAAGTACCTTAGCCGCCATTCTTATAGCTCCAAAATGACCTTTATAGGGTGAAGCATACAATGATGAAGGATAGATTGGGCTTCTGCCTAAGGAACACATCTCCAAATAATTTGATTGGACATCTCTTGAATAATAATAGATCATCCCACAAATAAAACTTCACATCGTGTAGGGATTTCTTCTTTTGATGATACAAGAAGTTCAAAGGTAACACCTTACAAGCTAGATAATTTACAAAATTGGCACACTAAGGAATTTTGATGTCCACTTCAAACAATTGCTCATCTGGGAACTCATCTTGAATGCTTTCAATAGCCTTTTTTTCCTTGAGTACTAGCCAAGAAAGATGATCTACAACGACATTTTCAATGCCTATCTTGTCACGAATTTCAAGATTAAATTCTTGTAATAAGAGGATCCAACGAATCAATTGTAGTTTTGCATTTTTCTTGCAAATAAGTAATGTATTGATGCGTGATCGATGTATACAATAACCTTCGACCCAATGATGTAGATCCAAAATTTATCAAAAGCAAATACCACTACCAACATCTCCTTCTTAGTTGTTGTATAATTTTGTTAGGCATCATCGAGAGTTTGGCTTTCATAATAAATTGCCCTAAAGATCTTGTCTCACCTTTTGCCAAGAACTACTCCAATTGCTTAGTTGCTTGCATCACACATAAGCTCAAACGGTTCATTCTAATCAAGAACCACCATGATTGGTGCTGAAATTAACCTCTCCTTAATCTCATTGAGAGCCTTTAAGCAAGATTCATCTAACACGAATGGAGCAGTTTTCTCAAGAATGTTGCAAATAAGCTTCACGATTTTAGAGAGATCTTTAACAAACCTTCGATAAAATCCATCACAACCAAGAAAACTCCAATTACCTTTCACATTCTTTGGTGGAGGGAGCTTTCCGATGGCCATGATCTTCACATGATCAACTTTAATCCCCTTTGAAGATATCCAATGGCCAAGAACAATACCTTCTTGAATTATGAAATGACATTTTTTGGGATTAAGAACAAGATTGGCTTCCTCATATCTCTTTGAAACTTGAGAAAGATTGTGCAAACAATGATCAAATAAGGAATTAAAAATAGAAAATTCATCTATGAAGATCTCCATTATATCTTCCACCATGTTGGAAATAATTACTATCATGCACCATTGAAAAGTGGCAAGAACATTACACAAACCAAATGGCATTCTTCAAAAGGCAAAAGTGCCATATGGATAAGTGAAGGTTGTTTTCTCTTGGTCTTTGGGGGCTATGACGATTTAGTTATAGCCCGAATAACAATCAGGAAAGCAATAGTATTGATATCTGGTTAACCGATTAAGCATTTGGTCATTAAAAGGAAGGGGAAAATGGTCTTTTCTTGTGGCCTTGTTGAGCTTACGATAGTCAATACCAACTCGCCTTCCCGTGACCATTCTCATAGAGATGAGCTCATCATATTCATCCTTCACTACTGCCATTACTCCTTGTTTATGCAAAACTTGAATTGGACTAACACAAGAGTAATCAAAAATGGCACAAATGATCCTAACATTAAGCTAGCATTAAGTAGCTTCAAAAATTTACCTCACACCACTTCTTTCATTATTAGATTTACCCTTCTTTGATGCTCTATGGATGGCTTGTAGGACTCTTATTAGACATGTATGCCTTTAGGAGTAAAAATGTAATATGTTTTTGGAGACATTTTTATCAGTAAAGAGTTTGTTTATTATTCATATAACAAATTGTTGTCCTCTTTATATTCATATTTGTTGGATATATGATAAACAAACAAAAGTCTAAGAATGTCGGTCTAAGCTTTTAGAATTAGGCATATGATGGATAGATTATGCAAAAGACATGATACTAAAGGTGAGGGTTTAAATCATAAGATCTGTATTCTAGGGAATAAAGTTGGGCACTTTATTCATGTAAAGATTGTTGTGTCTATATCCCTAACAGGTGAAGGTTTGTCTTGGCCATCTGAGGTGGACTCCGCAAATAGAAACATTAGTGCACTTGTCATAAGTGACGATGTATTGGGTCAGGACATAAAGTGTAATTGATTTGGATAAATAATTCTATCTCAACAAATCAATCATTTAAGACAATCATATGTGTTGTATCTTAATCCTGAGATGAATAGTGGGCCCGTTGTCTTGATTTATGTCTTTTGATATACCAAAGGGTGACATCCACAATTTATATTGGTATGCATGACGGTATGTCGGAGATATGACTCTTGATAGCATAGACTTGTTATTCATAGATATGGAATCCATAGCTCCTCTTTAGGAGTTGATGATATCCTCTTATATGCGCTATCCTATAATTGAAAAACTATAGTGCTCAACTATTTAGATACATAGGTGTAACCGAATGGTATACTATCTGTAGATGGTAAGTTTTCCAATGGTTAGATAATGGAACGTAAGAGAAAAATAATTAGGAAGGTAAGACGAAATTTATCCTTAAGCCGATTATGGATAATCCTATGGGGATATAATACATTATTATTTGTCATAGCGACTTAGCTATTCGTGCTTTGTAATTCTATATAGTTTGAGAGTGCAGCTCTAAGCATTTAGTAGAGTAGCATTGGAGTTGATAATTATGAAATGTATATCTGGGATATTGCATTTAATAATTATTAAGAGCTTAAACTATAAAGGTTCATCAGGTCCCCTTTGTTAGCTCATAATAGATCTTGTAATAATATGGCATTTTTTCCAATAAATTGGTGACCTATATTAAATTATCAGATTTGCTAAAATTCGATAGGATTAAATAATTCATGTCTGTTTATCGATTAAATTAATTTGTGTAAATTAATTGAAGATAAACTTGTTGGATTATTTGAAATATTTATTTCCTAGAATTATCTAGATATGGTTGTTTTAATTAGATAAATTCTCTTTTGGGTTATTTGAATTAAAACTGAGGCTTTATCCAAAGAATCTTAGATGAGAAATAAAAGATTCATTGAGATAATTTATCGTAAGTTCAGTAGGTCAATCTTCAAGTTTGGGCTGCTAATGGAGTAAGTTTGGTAGGCTAATCTGTCAGTTCAGCCTACCGACCAAATGATAATTTGATTATGCATTTTCAAGCATTTTTATTAGATATTAATCCAAATTTGAATTTTTGAAGCCTTATTTGATGACGACCAACCTGGGAATGAACTCTACAAATAAGAAGTAAGACTTCTATGTTATTTAGATTGATTAAGGAGTTAAGAGTGAGCACGTTAGTTTATAAGTCTCTAAAACTCCCTGAGAGCTATTGTTTACAAATCACAAATCTTAGTTTTGGGTTTCCTCAATTGGTTAGATGTAGAGTCATCAGGAAGAGCTGTATAGTGTGTGCTCATATGCACCCAAATCGTGGATAGAGAATAGCAAAGAAGTCTAGTTAGTTAAGGCTATTTTAGAACGCTCTTCTCTACACAGATTGCAGGAGTTTTTTAGTAAACGAGTTTAGTAAGATTTGGTAAATTTATGCATATAGCATAACAAACTTATGTTTTAAAAAATACTCCAATTAAAAATTTTAGAATTTCCATTGCGTACTGTTTTTCAACAATTGGTATCAGAGACATGGTTTTTACATAAATTTATGAGTTTGTTGTCATGGTATATGAATAAATTATGTGATCTTGATCTCTCCTATGCTTGAATTTAATTTTTTAGAGAGTTGGCACTCTAAGGTTTCTATATATGCATGTTGCCATGGAATTATAAGGTGAATGCTTATTAATTAGTTATGGTTGATTAAATTATCATTTAATTAATTATTAATTAATTAATTTATGCTGGTTATGGTTCTTTAGAGGTTAGAATATGTATCTAGTTTTTTTTTATATAATTAGATGGTGGTTTATCATCACGTTTAGGAGTTATTATTTAATTTTAAATCTGTAAGAATTTTGTAATTAAATAATCATTAGAAGAAGACGAATCGAGAAGTTGGATCTAAAAGATGGATGATGGCATTCCACAGGTATTTCCTAAGTCTCTAATTTTATGATTTGAATTGTTGGAAATAAAATTGAAAAACTACATAAAAACTATATTTTTAGAAGTCATGATTTCTGCTTGGTCGGTAGGCCAAACCCTCGAGTTTGGCAGGTCGATGGTCACATACCAGTAGGCCAAACCTTTAGGATCGATAGACCATTCGCATGGCAGAATTCTGATGGTTTTGGCGGCAGGCCAATTTGTCATGACCGACAAGTCAGATTGTGAGGTTCGATAGGCTAAAGGGTCGTGACCGATAGGCCGATTACACAGATAGGCATGCATAAGACAGCTGTGGTTTTTCAAAAAAAGTGTGTTTTTTAGTACAATTTTGATTTTATTTTTGGGACACTTCTAAGAAACATTAAATTTGAATATGATCAAAAATATGGATTATTTGATTTATGCGGGATTGAAGACTTGAAGATGGCTAATACATGAAGAAGGATACAATTTGAAGATTCAAGGATGAAGAATCGATAATATGTTTTGATTTATCTCTTATAATCTTTATTTTCTATTCTCTAGGATGAAACCATAATATTACGACTATTTATTATTATTTTACTTGTGGCATTGCATGATTGCTTTGCTTTTCTATATTATAATATAATTTGCCATGTATGTTGTAACATATCATATAGAATAGGGAGTGCTGCTCATTAAAAATTGTTCATGCATTTTCTTAAAATAAAACCTTGACTTCAAAGATTGAGGAGGAGAAGGTTTTCGAAGAGAAGACCTATAGCCTCTATCGTTGGTCCATACTAGCACATGGTGGTTTCGACCCCTAGGAAGGGACTTCATTATGTACTAGATTGGATCTCTGAGAGGATAAGGTATTTTAGCATGATTTATCATTATACACCCCTAGGTGGTGATTATAAGTCATCGATAAAATATTAAAACAACGTTATACACTCATGCTGATTTTATTATTAACTTCTCTTAGGAGCTCTGTTAATAAAATTGATGGCCAAAGAAACAATTATTAATATATGCTCGATCATACGGGTCCTGGATGGCATAGATTAATCAGGAGGGGATCCATGTTCCTAAATAAATTTGGCAAGTCTCCCCTAGGCGACTTGTTGAATTATGAGTTAGGAATTATCGTTGTAAGGTTGTGATATTTTCAAGGTTTTGACACATAAACACATTTGTATATTTTACATGATTATGTTATCTTACTAAATTATTATGGTATGCTTGCTTATGTTTGGTATGTGATTCTTTATTGTAGATTAAAAATGTTTAAAAATGCTTTATCTTCGATACTTGACAAAAACCAATTAACTAGTGAAAACTATAATAATTGGAAACAAAACTTAAACATTGTTATGTCTGTTGAGAAACTAAAATTTGTGCTGACAACTCCATATTCTCCCAAGCCTATGGGAGATTCCAATAATGAGCATATCTAAGCGTATGATCATTGGAAGGATGCTAACGATCAGGCCTCCTGTTATGTTATGGCTAGCTTGAATAATGTGCTACAGGCTCAACATAAAGATTATGAGAATGCAAAGCAGATCTTGGATATGAAGACATGTTTGGAGGTCAGGCACTAACAAAACGGCAAAGGGCACTTTAAAAACTCTTAAACTACAAACAAAGATCGAGGACTCCTGTGAAGGAGCATATGATGTTGGTCATGGGTTACCTCATTGAGGCTCAAACCAATAGAGCTAACATTGATGTTGATACACACATGACTATGGTCTTTGAGACTTTGTCTAAGGAGTTTATTCCATTTAGAGCCACATTTAATTTAAGTAATAGACGGGATGACCTTGACTAAGCTGATGAAGCAGTTACAAGAGTTCAAAAATCTGATTAGGGAAACTTCTACTGGTGGGGAGGCCAACTTTGCAGCTGCCTTTGGTTCCAATTCCAACCTTGGGAATGGAAAAAAGCAATAGGCTAAGAATGGAAAGTCTTTAATTCCTGTGAACAACAAGAACAAGAAGAAGAAAAAGAAAAACCTAAAGAAGCTCAAGTGATTTTTTTACAGGAAGGTCGAGCATATTAAAAAGAATTACAAGAACTTTCTTTCCCGAGGGGATAGATTCCAAGGACACTTGGGTCATAGATTCTAGAGCAACTAATCATGTTTGTGTTTCTCTATAGGGGTTCAAAGAAACGAGAAGTCTACTGCATGAAGACTTTATCCTTTGGATGGACGATAGATCCTTAGTGTTGGCTAAAGGAGTGGGAGACGTCCATCTTTACTTTGATAATTATAGGACTTTATTTTGCAAGATTGTTTTTATGTTCCTAAATTGAAAATGAATTTAATTTTTGTAACTTGTTTATTTAAAGACTCTTACGTAGTTTCTTTCAATAATAAAATAGTGATTTGTAGAAACAAATCTTTTAGTTATGATAGATGGATGCAAAATAATCTATATTTTATCAAACCTAAGATGGACTTACTGCTGAACACTAAGGTTAACGACAATAACTCTAAAAGACTTAAAACTTCTCACTCTAATAAGACTTATATTTGGCATTTGCGATTAGGTCATATTATCTTGAATTGGATTCAAAGGTTGGTAAGGGATAGACCTTTAAGTCACTTAAAGGTGAAATTTATACCACAATGTGAATCTTGTTTGGAGGGTAAAATGACCAAAAGATCATTTGGGTCTAAGGGCAATAGGGCCGAAGGGGCTCTAGAACTTATGCATAGCGATGTTCACAGACCTATGAACAATTAGGAACAAGAAGGGTATGAGTATTTTGTCACTTTTATTGATGATTACTCTAGGTATGGGTATGTGTATGTGTACCTAATGCACCACAAAATTGAACCTTATAACAAGTTTAGGGAGTTTCAGGCTGAAGTGGAAAATCAATTGGGTATACCTATAAAGGCACTTCAATTTGATCGAGGTAGTAAATACCTTTCTAATGAGTTCTTGGGAAACTTATTAGGAAATTGAATTTTATCCTATTTGATTGCACTGGGCGTTCTATAGTAGAATGGTGTAGTTAACAGAAGAAATAGGACTTTATTGGATATGGTCAGGTCCATGACGAGTTATTTATCATTGCCTTTATCCTTTTGGAGATATGCACTACAAACTGCATGTCATCTTTTGAACAATGTGCATTCAAAATCAATTCCTAAAACTCCTTATGAGTTACGGATGGGAAAAATGACATCCTTCAACCACATTTGCATATGGGGATATCTGGCTCAAGTCTTGTTTAAGGAAGTGAATAAGTTGGAAGCACATTCAAAAGTTTGTGTGTTTGTAAGATATCTAAAAGGGACTAAAGAGGGTCATTTCTGTAACCTAAAGGAAAATAAAATCATAGTATCAACTAATGTAACTTTCCTTTGACTTTAAGCCTCGAAGAAAAGTGGTGCTTGAGGAGTTGGCGAGTGATTCGATCACTTTGGGGGTTTCAAATGAAACCGTTCCAATCTATGTAGAAAACCAATCGAACACGAACAATAACCTAAGGGGCTTTGGCATAGTGGGAGGATTGGGTGTCAACCCAAGAAGTATATGTTCAATGGTGAGGCCTTCTTGGTTGAACCTATTGAACATGATAGGGATCCTTACACTTATGAAGACGCTATGGAGGATGTTGATTCAAACTTTAGACAGAGGCCATGAACATAGAGATGAAGCCTATGGAGACTAATCAGGTTTGGGAGCTTGTAGATCTTTTTAAAGGGGTAAAACCCATAGGATGCAAGTGGATCTATGAGAGAAAGAGAGGAGTAGATGGAAAATTTGAAACCTTTAAGGCTAGAATGGTAGCAAAGGGATACACACAAAAGGAAGGAATCACTTATGAGGAAACCTTTTTGACTGTGGCCATGCTTAAGTCCATCTGCATTCTCTTGTTCATAGCCGCCGCTCTCGACTATGAGATTTGGTAGATGGATGACAAGATGGCCTTTTTGAATTGTTATCTTGATGAGTCCATATATATGGAATAGCTAAACGCCTTCAAGGCTAAGGGTCAGGAGGGTAAGGTTTGAAAGCGTCAAAAGTCAATTCATGGACTTAAGCAGGCTTCTCATTCTTGAAACATAAGATTTGATCAAGTGATCAAGACTTATAGGTTTGCACAAAATGTGGACGAACAATGTGTTTATAAACACATTAAGGATGGGAAGGTAGTTTTTCTACTGCTCTATATAGATGACATTCTGCTAATCAGTAATAACATTGGGGCATTGTCATCAGTCAAATTATGTTTGACCAAGCAATTTGACACGAAGGACTTAGGTGAGGCTAATTTTGTTCTCGGTATCTAGATCTTTTGGGATATGAAGAACTAAATGATAGCTTTGTCCCAAGAGGGCTACATAGATAAAATTCTCAAAATGTATGTAATGTAGGATTCGAAGAAATGTGGGCAGCCATCTAGGTCTTACTCTTTTTAAGAAAAACTCACCAAAGTCTGATAAAGAAAGAGAATACATGAAGAAAGTGTCTTATGCTCTGGTAGTGGGTAGTCTCATGTATGCCATGATTTGCACATGACTGAATATTAGTTATGCAGTCGGTATTATGAGTCCATTTCAATTGGATCTAGGACCAAACCACTAGGTTGTAGTCAAGCATATTTTCAAGTACTTGAGAAGGACTCAAGGGTATTTGCTTGCATATTTGGGTGAGGATTTAACACTTCTAGGATATACTGGCTCATATTTCCAATCCTGTCTAGATTTAAGAAGATCGACTACTAGTTTTGTGTTTACTCTAGGTGGTGGTGCCATTGTTTGGAGAAGTGTGAAGCAAGATTGCAGTTTAGATTTAATGATAGAGGCTGAGCATGTGGTAGCTAGTGATGCTTCGAAAGAAGCAGTGTAGCTCCGTAAGTTCCTTGGGGATCTTGAGGTAGTTCCTAGTATGG
The DNA here is from genome assembly GCA_946598075.1 of Artocarpus hirsutus. Lineage (NCBI taxonomy): Eukaryota > Viridiplantae > Streptophyta > Magnoliopsida > Rosales > Moraceae > Artocarpus > Artocarpus hirsutus. The sequence continues at coordinate 75,967 of CAMOHE010053963.1, forward strand.
ATAAGGTGGTATCATTATATTGTGATAACACTATAGCAATTACTAATGCTATGGAACTAGGATTTTAGAAGAAAAGTAAGCATATTGATCGGAAGTATCATGTGATAAAGGATTTCATAAAGGGTGGGCATGTTGCTATATGCAAAATTGCATCTGAGGACAATTTAGCTGATCCATTCATGAATACACTAATTGTGAGAGTGTTTGAGAGGCATGTGGAAGCTATGGGGATGTGGAATTTGTCATATTTACTCACTTAGTGCAAGTGGGAGATTGTTAGACATGCATACCCTAAGGAGTAAAAATGTAATATGTTTTTGAAAACCTTTTTGTCAATAAAGAGTTTATTTATTATTCATATACCAAATTGATGTCCTCGTTACATTTATATTTGTTGGATGTATGATAAGTAAACAAAAGTCTGAGACTGTCGATCTAAGCCTTTAGAATCAGGCATATGATGGACAAATTATGCGGAAGACATGATTCTAAAGGTGACAGTCTAAATCATAGATCCACAATTGAGGGAATAAACTTGAGCACTTTATTCATGCAAAGATTGTTGTGTTTTCTATATTTCTGATGGGAGATGGTCTATCTTGGCCATCAGAGGTAGACTTCGTGAATAAAAACATTGGTGCATTGTCATAGGTGATGATGTATTGGATGAGGACATAAAGTGTAATTGATTTGGATTAATAATTATATCCTGGTAAATCAATTTACTTTAGACAATCATATGTGTTGTATCTTAATCTTAAGATGAATAGTGGGCCCATTGTCTTGACTTATGTCTTTTGATGTACCAAAGGGTGACATCCACAATTTATGTTGGTACTCAAGCTGGTACATTGGAGACATGACTCTTGATGGCGTAGAATTGTTATTCATAGATATGGAATCAATAGCTCCTCTTTAGGAGTCGATGATGTCCTCTTATATACGTTATCCTGTAATTGGAAAAATGGAGCTTTCAACTATTTGTATACATAGGTGTAATCAAATGGTATACTATCTTTGGATGGTAAGTTTTTCGATGGTGAGATAATGAAACGTAAGAGAAAAATAATCGAGAAGGTATGATAAAATTTATCCTTAAGCCAATTATGGATAATCCTATTAAGATATGATATATTATGATATGTCATAGAGACTTAGCTATTTAGGAATCGTAATTCTATATAGTTTGAAAGTGTAGCTCTAATCTTTTAGTGGAGTAACGTTAGAGTTGATAATTATAAAATGTATATTTGAGATATTGCGTTTAATAATTTTCAGGAACTTGAACTATATAGGTCCATCAGGTCCCTTTTGTAAACTTATAATAGATCATGTAACGATACGACCTGTTTTTTCAATAAATTGCTGACTTATGTTAAATTATCAGATTGGCTGAAATTTGATAGGATCAGATAATTCATGTTTGTTTATCGGTTAAATTAATTTTGCATAAATTAATTGGAGATAAACTTGTTCGATTATCCAAAATATTTATCTTCCTAGAGATTATATAGATTTGGTTGTTTTAATCAGATAACTCTCAATTAGGTTATTTGAATTAAAACGAAGGCTTCATCAAAAGAAACTCAGGTGGAAAATAAAAGATTCATAGGGATCATTTATTGTAAGTTTGGCAAGCTGGTCTTCAAGTTCGGCCTACTGATCCTGTCGATGGAGTAAGTTCGGCAGGTTGATCTACCAGTTCAGCCTGCCAACTGAATGATAATCTGATTTCCCATTTTCACACGTTTTTATTAGATATTGATCTATATTTGAATTTTTGAAGCCTTATCTAATAAGGACCAACCTGGGGACAAACTCAATAAATAGGGAGTGAGACTTCTATTTTATTTAGATTAGTTGAGAAATTAAGAGTGAGCACTCTAGTCTATGAGTCTTTAAAGCTCCCCAAGAGCTATTGTTCACAAATCACAAACCTTAGTTTTGGGTTTCCTCATTTGAATTTTTGATATTGATCTAGATTTGAATTTTTGAAGCCTTATCTAATAAGGACCAACCTGGGGACAAACTCGATAAATAGGGAGTGAGACTTCTATTTTATTTAGATCAATTAAGAAATTAAGAGTGAGCACTCTAGTCTATGAGTCTTTAAAGCTCCCCAAGAGCTATTGTTCACAAATCACAAACCTTAGTTTTAGGTTTCCTCATTTGGTTGGACGGAGAGTCACTCAAAAAAGCTGTATGATGTGCACTCACATGCATTCCGATCGTGGATAGAGAATAGTAAAGAACACCAGTTGGTTGAGGTTCTTCTGGAGTGCCCTTCTCTTCACAAATTGTTAGAGCTCTTCAGTAAACATGGTTAGTAAGATGTGGTTCATTTATGCATATGGTGTGTCAAACTTGTGTTTTGGAAAATACTCTAATTAAAAATTTTAAAATTTTCACTGTGTACTATTTTTCCAACAACTCCTCCATTAGAATTTTGTGCATACATAGAGTTAGGCTTATACCTCTAATGTCTGAAATGGACCATTCTAGGGTAGAGTTATGCTTCTTTAAAACACTTAGTAACTTCTCTTCCCTTTTTTTGCTTAAGGATGTCGATATGATAACCAAAAGAGTAGAATTTTCTCCCAAGAAGGCATAACGGAGATGATCGGGCAATTGATTCAAACTTAGTCCTCCTTACAAAGAATTAGATGCTTCCTTGGACACTTGAGAATCTTCAAGAGTAGACTTTGACCCAAGAATATCAATTTTATAACAAACATTTTCATCACTAGGCAGAGACTCAAGAGCAAGCACAATATCCATATGATCTTCATTAACTTCATGACATACATCACCAAATTCCGTGATGGGAAGTGTATCTTTCCAAAAAGTAGAGTTCAAAAGATTATGTTTCAATAGATCACTAGGAAGAAATTCATCTACCATATTTTGAACCCAATTGTCAACCACATCAACTCGATTGCAAAACTATACCTCATTTGGAAATTCATGGTGTAGAAAATGTTGAACTTCACTTCTTCTTCATTACTCTGAAGGTCAATTTTTCATTATAGACATCAATGAGTTGCAAGAAATGGACGACCAAGAATGATTAGAAACTCTTGGTCTACCTCCATATCAAGAACAACGAAATCTACCAAAAAGGTGAACTTATCAATCTTTACCAAGGCATCTTCAATGACTCCTCTAGGATAAGTAAGAGATCGGGCTACCAAATAAAATGAAATGGTATTTGGCTTTATCTCTCGGTGCCTCAATTTTTAGAATGTCGTTAAAGGCATGAGGTTGATGCTAGCTCTAAGGTCACATAGGGCTCTCTTGAAAGTAGAACTCCCAATAGTGTATGGAATGGTGAAGCTTCTAGGATCCATTAGCTTTCATGGGAAGTTTCATTAAAGAATTGCACTACATTCCTCCGTCAACTTTGCTATCTCATAATCTTCCAATCTCTACTTCTTGGCCATCACTTCTTTCATTAACTTCACATAGTGAGAAATTTGCTCCAAAGCATCCACAAAAGAAATGTTGATGTGAATCTTCTTGAGAATCTCAAGAAACTTGGAAAATTGCATGTCAAGTTTCTTTTCTTGGAAATGTTGAGGCAATGGTAATGGTGGAGGAATAATAGTAGGGTTTTCTGAAAAAGAAATTGAACTAGACTTTGAGGATGCCTTTGGTTGTTTTGCTTCCACTATATCATCCTTGGCCTTAGGTTTGGAAGGCTTGGGTTCTTCTAGAGCTTTTCCACTCCTTAGTGTGGTAGCGTTACAATGGTCCTTAGGATTCTTGTCGATATCACTAGGAAATCTCCTAGATGATTGCTCCTTAATAGCAATTGCAAGTTGCCCAAGTTGAACTTCAAGGTTATTCATGGATGCTCCTAAATTATTGCAATAAGTTTCCATACTATCAAGCCTTGCTTCTTGTTTGCCGAGCAAAGTGCCTCCCATGGTAGCATCCATTATGCTACTTGTTTGTCCATTTAATCCTTTGTAGAAAAGTTGGATTTGAAGCCAATTTGTGAAGCCATGTTGGGGGAATAGCCAAATTTGGTTTAGCTTAGGACCTTACTACTCATCGTATTGGTTTGGTATTACTATTGGAAAAATACTACACAATAGAATTTTAAAAATTTTTATACTAGCGTATTTTCAAAACACAAGTTTGACACACTATATGCATAAATTAACAAGATCTTACTAACCTTATTTGTCGAAAAGCTCTACAATCCATGAAGAGAAGTAATGTTTTAGAAGAGCCTCAACTAACTGGTCTTCTTTGCTATTATCTATCCATGACTAGTGTGTGTGTCGGCATACTCGTACAACTTCTCTACCAGGTGACTCTCCTTCCAACCAATTGAGAAATACCGAAAGTTATAATTCATGATTTGTGAACAACAGCTTTCTAGGGAGTTTCAGAGTCTCACCAGCAAAGTTTCATTCTAGATTTCTCAACTAATCTAAATAACAATGAGTCTCACTCCCTTTTTATTAGAGGCTAGGCTTAGGAGTTAGTCCTCATCAGATAAGGCCTCAAAAATTTGAATCATATTCAAATCAAGAACAATATCTAATAAATCCACACGAAAACACGTGCTCTATTTATCGTTCGGTTGGCAGGCCAAAGTAGTGTTAGACATGTATGCCCTAAGGAGTAAAAATGTAATATGTTTTTGGAGACATTTTTATCAATAAAGAATTCATTTATTATTTATATACCAAATCTTGTACTCTTTACATTCATATTTGTTGAATGTATATAAGCAAACAATAGTTTGAGACTGTCGGTCTAAATGTTTAAGAATTGGGCATATGATGGACAGATTATGCGAAAGACACAGTTCTTAAAGTGATGGTCTAAATCATAAGATCTGCAATCGAGGGAATAAAGTTAGGCGCTTTATTCATGTGAAGATTGTTATGTTGTCTATATCCTTATTGGGAGATGGTTTGTCTTGGCCATCATAGGAGGAATCCGTAAATAGAAACATTGGCACATTGTCATAGGTGACGATATGTTGGATCGAGACATAAAGTGAATTGATTTGGTTTAACAATTCTGTCTTGGCAAATTGATTCACTTTAGACAATCATTTGTATTGTTTCATAATCCTGGGATGAATAGTAAGACCGTTGTCTTGACTTGTGTCTTTTGATGTACCAAAGGGTGACACCTACATTTTAATAGTGGTATGCATGCTGGTGCGTTGGAGGCATGACTCTTGATAGCGTAGACCTATTATTCATAGATATGAAATCCATAGCTCCTCTTTAGGAGTAGTGATATCCTCTTATATGTGTTATCCTATAATTGGAAAACTAGAGGGCTCAACCATTTGGATACATAGGTGTAACTGAATGGTATATTGTCTTTGGATGGTAAGTTTTTCGATGGTGAGATAATAGAACGTAAGATAAAAATAACCGGGAAGGTAAGACATAACTTGTCCTTAAGCCGATTATGGATAATCCTATGGGGATACGATACACCATGATATGTCATGGAGACTTAACTATAAGGGCTTCGTAATTCTATATAGTTTGAGAGTGCAGCTCCAAGCTCTTAGTGGAGTAGCATTGGGATTGATAATTATCAAATGTATTTTTGGGATACTGGGTTTCATAATTATCGGGAGCTTGAACTATATAAGTCCATCAGGTCTCCTTTGCTAGCTCACAAAATCCTGTAATGATACAGTGTGCTTTTTTGATAATTGGTGACTTATGTCAGATTTATTAGATTAGTTGAAATTTAGAAGAGTCAAATAATTCAGGTCTATTTATCGGTTGAATTAATATTGTGATAAAATTAATTCAAGATAAATTTGTTGAATTATTGGGATCGGATAATTCTTGTTTGTTTATTAGTTGATTTAATTTAGGATAAATTAAATCAAGATTAACTTGTAGAATTATTAGGAAGCTATTTATTTTCCTAGAGATTATATAGATAAAGTTGTTTTAATTAGATAACTTCTCTATTGGGTTATTTAAATTAAAACTGAGGCTTTATCCCATAGAATCTCGGGTGAAAAATAAAAAATTTGTTGAAAATTTTTTTCGATAGTTCGGCATGCCGATCCTCAAGTTTGGCCTGCCGATGGGGCAAGTTCAACCTGCCAGTTAGGCAGATCGGCCTACCTATGTGGGAATAAAAAATCACGCGTTTTCACGCGGATTTCACCCGATATTGATCCAAATTTCATTTTGATTCAAATTTTTGAGACCTTATCTCATAAGGACTAACCCTAGACCCAACCTCTATAAATAGGGAGTGAGTCTCATAAGTTATTAAGATCAATTGAGAGATTAAGAGTGATACTTTACTGGTGAGAATCTGAAAACTCTCTGAGAGCTCTTGTTCACAAATTACGAACACTAGCTTTGAGTTCTCTCAATTGGTTGGAAGGAGGGTTAACTCGTGGAAGAGTTGTACGTGTGAGCCCACATGCACTCCGATCATGGATAGAGAATAGCATAAGAAGGCTAGTTGGTTGAGGTCCTTCTGGAACGTTACTTCTCTTCACTAATTTAGGAGCTTTTCGGCACACAAAGGTTAGTAGGATCTAATTAATTTATGCATATAGCTTGTCAAACTTGTGTTTTGAAAAATACTCTGATATAAAAATTTTAAAATTCTACTATGTACTGTTTCTCCAACAATTGGTATCAGAGGCATAGTTTTTACTAGGGGTGAACTGCGGGCGGTTTGGCTGCTTTTGGGCAGGTGCGGTTTAGTTTTTTTGGATGGCAGTTGGCGATTGACCAACCCGCAACCCGACCACCACATGGCGGGTGGTTTCAGTTTGGTTTTGGGTGGTTGCGGGTGGGTGCGGGCGGGTTGATGCGGTTTAGACCTATGTTATTGCCTAATGTAATTTTTTGGACTTTTTTTTAGTGAAGGAAATTTGTAGAAAATATAAGATGATAATACATAGAGTATTTCCAACAACAAGCAAGTTTGATGCCTAAAGACAGTGACCATATTCGAAAGTACAAATTAAGAAACATAATCATTCACTATAACAAGAAACATCAACTACAGATGAAGTGATGAACAAATTCAATAGTCCATAAAGATTAAAGCCTATTCACTGGGTTCGAAAATAATAGAATACTACAAATGAAATGATAAACAAAGTCAAGTGTTTTAATATAATAATAGAATACTACAAATGAAAAGATAGTTTTAGGTTTTTTTTAATATATAGGTGAGCGGGTTCGGGTTGAACCCGCCTTCAAAGACTTAAAACCAAACCCACCCACCTAAATATATTAGTGGGCGGGTTCAACCTGCCTGCCAATGTGTTGCTAACATAAACCCACTTTTTTCGAGATGGGCGGGCGTGGGCACCAGCGGTTGGTGGGTGCGGGGCAGATTTTGCACAGCCCTAGTTTTTACATAAATTTACGAGTTTGTGATCATGCTATATATGTAAATTATGTGATCTTAATCTCTTCTTTGCTTGAATTTAATTTTATAGAAAGTTGGCACTCTAGGGTTCTATATATTTTATATGTTGTCATGGATTATGTGGTGAATGTTTATTAATTAATTATGGTTGATTAAATTATTATTTAATTATTTATTAATTTATTAATACCGGTTATGGTTCCTTAAAGGTTAGAATGTGTATCTAGGTTTTTCATGTAATTAGATGACGAACTATCATCTCCCTCTAGGAATTATTATTCAATTTTAAATTTATAAGAATTTTGTAATTAAATAATTGTTCAAAGAAGACGGATCTAGAAGATGGATGATGGCGTTCTTAGGTATTCTTGAGTCTTTACTTTTATGTTTTTGAATTGTTGAAAATCAAATTAACGAATTGCGTTAAAAATTGTATTTTCTAGAAAGGGTGATTTTTGCTCGGTCGGCATGCTGAACTCTTAGGTTCAGTAGGCCAATGGTTGCAAATCGATAGGCCGGACGTAATGTTCGGTAGGCCGTCAGCGGGGCAAAAATCAGGTGGCCTTGGTGGCAGGTTGAACTTTTGGTTTGGCAAGCTGATTAGTCATGAATTGGTAGACTGATCTGTGAAGATCGGTAGGTCGGTGGGTCATGACCGGCAGGCCGATTACCCAGATTGGCTTGCTAGCAAAAAGCTGAAATTTTACCATAAAAGGTGCAGTTTTTTGATGTAGTTTTAATTTTATTTTTGGGACAATTCTAAGAAACATTAAATTTGGATATGACCGAAAATATGGAGTATTCGATCTATGTGGGATTAAAGACCAAAAGATTGGATTACATAAAGAAGGATATAGCATAAGGATTCAAGGATGAAGAATCGATATCTTTATTTTCTATTCTTTAGGGTGGAACCATAATAGTACAGTCATTTATTATTATTTTGCTTGTGGCTTTGCTTAATTGCTTTGCTTGTCTGCATTATAATATGATTTGTCATGTATATTGATAACATGCCATATAGAATAGGGAGTGCCGCTCATATTAAAATTGTTCATACATGCTTTTTAAATTAAAACCTTGATTTTAAAAAATTGAGTGGGAGAAGGTTTTCGAAGAGAGGACCTAAGGCCTCCATTGTTGGTCCATAGGAAGAACATGGTGTACCCAACCCCTAGGAAGGGATTTCTATCATGTTCTAGATTGGATCTCTAAGAGGATAAGGTATTTTAGCATGATTTATGGTTGCACACCCCTAGGTGGTGATTATAAATCATGGATAAAATATTGAAACGATGATTATACACTCATGCTAATTTTATTATTAACCTCCCCTAGGAGCTCTGTTAATGTAATTAATGACCAAAGAAATGATTATTAATATATGCTAGATCATACGGGTCCTTGATGGCATATATTAATCAGGAGGGGATCCGTGTTCCTGATTGAATTTTGCATGACTCCCCTAGGAGTTTGTTGAATTCTGAGTTGGGAATTATCGTTGTAAGGTTGTGATACTTTTAAGGTTTTGACACATAAACACATTTTATGTTTTTACATGATTGTGTTATCTTACTAAATTATTATGATGTGTTTGCTTATGTTTGGTATTGATTCTTTATTGTAGATTAAAAATGTCTAAAAACACTTTATCTTCGATACTTGAGAAAAACCTATTAACCGGAGAGAATTATAATGATTGAAAATGGAACCTAGATATCGTCTTTTCCTTTGAGAAACTAAAATTTATGTTGACAACCCCTTGTCCTCCCGAGCCTATGGGAGACTCAACTAATGAGCAATTCCAAGTGTACAAATCCTGGAAGATACAAATGATCAGGCCTGCTGCTATGTTATGGCTAGCATGAACAATGTGCTGCAGGCTCAACATGAGGATTATGAGACAGCTAAACAGATCTTAGATAATCTAGAAGGCATGTTTGGAGGCCAAGCCATAACAAAGCGACAATGGGTGCTTTAGAAACTCTTAAACTATAAGCAGAGACCAGGGACATCTGTAAAGGAGCACATGATGTTGGTCATGGGTTACCTTGCTGAGGCACAAACCAATGGAGTTGACATCGATGCTGAAACTTAGATGACTATGGTCTTTGAGACTCTATCAAAGTAATTTATTTCGTTTAGAGCTACATTTAATTTAAGCAATAGACGGGATATGACCTTAATAAAATTAATGAAACAGTTACAGGAGTTTGAACTGCTGATCAGGGAGTCTCCTGTATGTGGAGAGGCTAACATGGTAGCTGCTTCTGGTTCCAATCCCAACTCTAGGAATGGAAAGAAGCAATAGGCCAAGAATGGGTAGTCTTCTATTTCTACTAAAAACAAGAGCAAGAAGAAGAATAAGAAGAACCCAAAGAAGTTTAAGTGCTTCTTCTGTGGGAATCTGTGGGAAAGTCGGGCACATAAAGAAGCATTGCAAGGACTTCCTTTCCAAAGGAGGTAGGTATGATCTTCTGTATTTAGAAACTTGTTTGATTGAGGAATCTCGTGACATTTGGGTCATATATTCCAGTGCAACTAATCATGTTTGTGCTTCTCTATAGGGGTTCAAAGAAACGAGAAGTCTGTTTTATGAGGACTTCATGCTTCGGATGGACGATGGATCCTTGGTCTTAGCCAAAGCAGTGGGAGACATCCATCTTTATTTAGATAATTATAGGAATTTAATTTTGCGAGATTGTTTTTATGTTCCTAAATTTAAAAAGGAATTTAATTTCTGTAGCTTGCTCATTTAAAGACTCTTATTTAGTTTCTTTTAATAATAAAGTGGTGATTCGTGAAAATAAATCTTTTATCTATTTTGGATGGATGCAAAATAATCTATCTTTTACCAAACCTAAGACGGACTTATTGCTTAATGCTGAGATGAATGATAATAACTCTAAAAGGCTTAAAACTTCTCATTCTAATAAGACTTGTCTTTAACATTTGAGCCTTGGGTCATATTAACCTAAATAGGTTTCAAAGGTTGGTAAGGGATGGACTTTTAAGTCACTTAAAGGTGGAATCTATACCTCAATGTGAATCTTGTTTGAAGGGTAACATGACCAAGAGACCATTCGGGTCTAAGGGGCACCGAAGGCATTCTAGAACTTGGGCATAGTGATATTTGCAGACCGATGAACATTTGGGCGTGAGGAGGGTATGAGTACTTTGTTACTTTTTTTGACAATTACTCAAGGTATGGGTACATGTACCTGATGCACCACAAAAGTGAAACTTATGACAAGTTTAGGGAGTTTCGGGCTGAGGTGGAAAAGCAATTGGATAGACCCATAAAGGCACTTTGATCTGAACGAGGTGGTGAATACCTTTCTGATGAGTTCTTGAGACACTTATTAGAGAATGGAATTTTATCCTAGTTGACTACACCGGGCACTCCGCAGCAGAATGGCATAGCGAAAAGAAGGAATAGGACTTTATTGGACATGGTTAGGTCCATGATGAGTTATTCATCATTGCCTTTGTCCTTTTGGGGATATGCACTACAAACTGCATGTTATTTTTGAACAATGTGCCTTCAAAATTGATCCCCAAAACTCCTCACGAGTTGTGGACGGGCAGGAAGACATCCTTAAACCATATTCATATATGAGGATATCTGGCTCATGTCCTATTTAAGGATGCGAATAAGTTGGAAGCATGTTCAAAAATTTACGTATTTGTAGGATATCTAAAAGGGACTAAAGGGGGTTATTTCTATAACCCAAAGGAAAATAAAGTCGTAGTTTCAACTAATGCAACTTTCTTTAAGGAAAGTTACATGGACGACTTTAATCTCGAAGTAGAGTGGTGCTTGAGGAGTTAAGGAGTGATCCAGTCACTCCGGAGGTTCCGAATGAAACCGTTTCGATCAATGTAGAAAGACCAAATGAACCTGAATAACAACTTAAGGGGCTTCAGTGTAGTGGGAGGATCGGGCGTCAACCTAAAAGGTATATGTTCAATGGTGAGGCCTTTTTGGCTTAATCGGATGAACATGACAGGGATCCTTATACTTATGCAGAGGCTATGGAGGATGTTGATTCAAAACTCTGGACAGAGGCCATGAACACAGAGATGAAGTCTATGGAGGCTAATCAGGTCTGGGAGCTTGTGGATCTTCACGAAGGGGTAAAACCCCTAAGGTGTAAGTGGATCTACAAGAAAAAATAGGAGTGGATGGAAATGTTGAAACCTTTAAGGCTAGACTGGTAGCTAAGGGTTATACGCAAAAGGAAGGAATCAATTACGAGGAAACCTTTTCGCTTGTAGCCATGCTTAAGTCCATCTGAATTCTCTTGTCCATAGCTGTCGCTCTCGACTATGAGATTTGACAGATGGAAGTCAAGACAGCTTTTCTTAATGGCTATCTTGATGAGTCCATTTATATGGAACAACCAGATGGGTTCAAGGTCAAGGGTCAAGAGGATAAGGCTTGTAAGCAGCTAAAGTCAATTTATAGACTTAAGCAAGCTTCCCGTTCTTGGAACATAAGATTTGATATGATGATCAAGACTTATGGGTTCTCACAAAATGTGAGTGAGTCATGTGTTTATAAACACATTAGGATGGGAAGGTGGTCTTTCTACTGCTCTATGTAGATGACATTCTATTAATTGGCAATGACGTTGGGGCGTTGTCATCAGTCAAATTATGGTTGACCAAGCAATTTGACATGAAGGACATGGGTGAGGCTAATTTTGTTCTTGGTATCTAGATTTTTTGAGATAGGAAGAACAAAATGATAGCTTTGTCACAAGCCAGCTACATAGATAAAATTCTCAAGAGGTTTGCAATGCAGGATTTCAAGAAAGGTATGCAACTATCTAATTACTCTTTCTAAGAAAGACTCTCCAAAGTCTAAGGAAGAAAGAGAATACATGAAGAAGGTGCCTTATGCTTCGGCAGTGGGTAGTCTCATGTATGCTATGCTTTACACACAACCCGATATTTATTATACAACCGGGATTGTAAGTCGATTTCAGGCGGATCTGAGACCGAACCACTGGGTTGCGGTAAAGCATATTTTCAAGTACCTAAGAAGGACTTGAGGGTATATGCTTGTGTATTCGGGTGAGGAGTTGACTCCTTCAGGATATACTAACTCAGATTTTCAATCCTGTTTGGATTTTAGGAGATCGACTTCGGGGTTTGTGTTTACTCAGGGTGGCGGTGCCATCAGTTGGCGAAGTGTGAAACAAGATTGCACTTTGGATTCAACGATGGAGGCCAAGTATGTGGCAACTAGTGATGTTTCGAAAGAAGTAATGTGGCTTCGCAAGTTCCTTAGGGATCTTGAGTTAGTTCCTGGTATGGATAAGGCGGTATCACTGTACTGTGATAACAGCGTAGTGGTAGCTAATGCAAAGGAACCAAGATTTCACAAGAAGAGTAAGCATATTGATCAGAAGTATCATGTGATAAAGGACTTCGTCGAGGGTGGGCATGTCACGGTGTGCAAAATTGGGTCAGAGGATAATTTAGTTGATCCATTCACGAAGACACTTACTGAGAAAGTCTTCGAGAGACATGTGGAAGCTATGGGGATGCGAGATTTGTCGTATTTACTCACTTAGTGCAAGTGGGAGATTGTTAGGCATGTATGCCCTAAGGAGTAAAAATGTAATATGTTTTTGGAGACATTTTTATCAATAAAGAATTCATTTATTATTTATATACCAAATCTTGTCCACTTAACGTTTATATTTGTTGAATGCATGATAAGCAAACAATAGTTTGAGACTGTCGGCCTAAACCTTTAAGAATTGGGTATATGATAGACATATTATGCAGAAGACACGATTCTTAAGGTGACAATCTAAATCATAAGATCCGCAATTGAGGGAATAAAGTTAGGCGCTTTATTCATGTGAAGATTGTTATGTTGTCTATATCCCTATTGGGAGATGGTTTGTTTTGGCCATTGAAGGAGGACATCGTGAATAGAAACATTGGCACATTGTCATAGGTGACAATGTGTTGGATTGAGACATAAAGTGAATTGATTTAGTTTAATAATTCTGTCTTGGCAAATCGATTCACTTTAGACCTTTATTTGTATTGTATCTTAATCCTGAGATGAATAGTGGGCTTGTCGTCTTGACTTGGGTCTTTTGATGTTTCAAAGGGTGACACCCATATTTTAATAGTGATATGCATGCCGGTGTGTTGGAGGCATGACTCTTGATAGCGTAAACCTATTATTCATAGATATAGAATCCATAGCTCCTCTTTAGGAGTAGTAATATCCTCTTTTATGCGTTATCCTATAATTGGAAAGCTAGAGCGCTCGATCATTTTGGATACATAGGTGTAACAGAATGGTATATTGTCTTTAGATGGTAAGTTTTCTAATGGTAAGATAATGGAACGTAAGATAAAAATAATCGGGAAGGTAAGACAGAACTTGTCCTTAAGCCGATTAAATCGTATAGGGATACGATACACCATGATATGTCATGGAGACTTAGCTATATGGGCTTTGTAATTCTATATAGTTCAAGAGTGTAGCTCCAAGCTTTTAGTAGAGTAGCATTAGGGTTGATAATTATGAAATATATATCGAGGATATTGGGTTTCATAATTATCGGGGGTTTGAACTATATAGGTCCATCAGGTCCCCTTTACTAGCTCACAAAATCCTATAATGATACGGCGTGCTTTTTCGATAATTGGTGATATATGTCAGATTTATTAGATTGGTTGAAATTCAAGAGAGTCAAATAATTCATGTTTGTTTATCGGTTGAATTAATATTGTGACAAAATTAATTCAAGATAAACTTGTTGAATTATTGGGATCGGATAATTCTTGTCTGTTTATTAGTTGATTTAATTTTAGATAAATTAAATCAAGATTAAGTTGTAGAATTATTAGGAATCTATTTATTTTCCTAGAGATTATCTAGATAAATTTGTTTTAATTAGATAACTTCTCTATTGAGTTACTTGAATTAAAACTGAGGCTTTATCCTATAGAATCTTGGGTGGAAAATAAAATAATCTTGGGTGGAAAATAAAAGATTTGCTGAGATTTTTTTTGGCAGTTCGGCATGCCGATCCTCAAGTTCAGCCTACCGATAGGGCAAGTTTGGCCTACCGGTTAGGCAGATCAGCCTATCTATGTGCGAATAAAAATTCATGCGTTTTCACTCGGATTTCATCTGATATTAATCCAAATTTGATTCTGATTCAAAATTTTGAGACGTTATCTGATAAGGACTGACCCTAAACCCAACCTCTATAAGTAGGGAGTGAGTCTCATAAGTTATTAAGATCAATTGAGAAATTAAGAGTGATACTCTACTGGTGAGAATCTAAAAACTCCTTGAGAGCTCTTGTTCACAAATCATGAACACTAGCTTTGTGTTCTCTCAATTGGTTGGAAGGAGGGTCACTTGGTGGAAGAGCTGTATGTGTGAACCCACGCTCACTCCAATCGTGGATAGAGAATAGCAAAGAAGGCCAGTTGGTTGAGTTCTTTTTGGAACGTTACTTCTCTTTACTGATTGTAGGAGCTTTCCGGCACACAATGGTTAGTAGGATTTGATTAATTTATGCATATAGCATGTCAAACTTATGTTTTGGAAAATACTTTGATATAAAAATTTTAAAATTTCACTACGTACTATTTTTCCAACAACTAGAAGATCAACTTGTTGAACATATGATAAATGATCCTTGTGAATCTTTTATTTCCCACCAAGATTCTTAGGATAGAGCCTCAGTTTTAATTCAAAAAACCCAATTGAGAAGTTATCTGATTAATATAGTCAGATCTAGATAATCTCTAGGAAAATAAATATTCTTGATAATTCAACAAGTTAATCTTGAATTAATTTATTCAAAATTAATCCAACTGATAAACAGACATGAATTATCTGATCTTGATAATTCAACTAGTTTATCTTGAATTAATTTTTACAAAATTAATTCAACCGATAAACAGATATAAATTATCTGATCCTATCGAATTTTTAACCGATCTACTAATTTGACATAAGTCACCAATTATTGGAAAGAACGTCATATCGTTATAGGATTTTTTATGAGCTAGCAAAGGGAACTTGATGGACCTATATTGTTCAAGCTCCCGATAATTATGAAACCCAATATCATAGATATACATTTCATAATTATCAACTCTAATGCTGCTCCACTAAAAGCTCAAGGCTACACTTTCAAACTATATAGAATTATGAAGCCCGTATAGCTAAGTCTCCATGACATATCATAATGTATCGTATCCCTATAGGATTATCCATAATCGGCTTAAGGATAAATTCTATCTTACCATCCCAATTATTTTTCACTTACGTTTCATTTTCTCACCATTGGAAAACTTACCATCCAAAGACGATGTACCATTTGGTTACACCTATGTATCCAAATGGTTGAGTGCTCTAGTTTTTCAATTAATTACAAGATAACGCGTATAAAAGGATATCAACTACTCCTGAAGAGGAGCTATAGATTCCATATATATGAATAATAGGTCTATGCTATCAAGAGTCATCTCACCAACGTACCGGCATGTTTACCACTGTTAAAATGTAGATGTCACCCTTTGATACATCAAAAGACACAAGTCAAGACAGCGGGCCCATTATTCATCTCAGGATTAAGATACAATACATATGATTGTCTAAAGTAAATTGATATACCGAGATAGAATTATTAATCCAAATCAATTCAGTTTATGTCCCGATCCATGGCATCATCACCTATGACAATGTGCTAATGTTTCAATTTATAGAGTCCACCTCTGATGGTCAAGACAAACTATCTCCAATTAGGGAAATAGACAACATAATAATGTTTGCAAGAATAAAGCACCCAACTTTATTCCCTGGATTGCAGATCTTATGATTTAGACCATCCCCTTAAGAATTGTGTCTTCCGTATAATCTGTCCATTATATACCCAATTCTTAAAGATTTAGACTGACAATCTCAGACTTTTGTTTGCTTAATATACATTCAACAATTATGAACATAAAGTGGACAAGATTTAGCATATGAATAATAAATAAACTCTTAATTGATAAAAATATCTGTAAAAATATATTATATTTTTACTTCTTTGGGCATACAAGTCTAACAATTACTACCTCACATGATTTCAAGAGTCATGATCTCTACTGATCCCTTCGATAGCTTGTCCCATAGCAGTACTTTAGCCAACTCTTGGTCCGAACTTGGTGGTGTGGTGACAATACTATAGGGGAGGTCTATTCAACATGAATTGGAA
Source organism: Artocarpus hirsutus (assembly GCA_946598075.1). Classification (NCBI taxonomy): domain Eukaryota; kingdom Viridiplantae; phylum Streptophyta; class Magnoliopsida; order Rosales; family Moraceae; genus Artocarpus; species Artocarpus hirsutus. The sequence goes on from CAMOHE010053963.1 coordinate 92,613, forward strand.
TTTTCTCCATCAAAAATATTGTGAAAAAAATCCACTTCTAGATGGAAAAGGATTCTTTTTCAAAAGTAGCTTAAACAAAAAATGGATTTTTGTTCAAGGATTCATAGAGTGGTCCAAAATCTAATTGCCGAAACTGCCCAATCTTACTCTATTTTGTTGTCTTTAATGGTTGGAAGAATTTAGCAAGGGACTTAGAGGCCATTTCCACCCAAGTTATGATACTTTGGAGTTGAAGCAATTGTAGCCAACTCCTTTCCTTGTCCCTAAGAAAGAAATGGAACAAGCGGAGTCGTATTGCATCATCGGCTACGCCATTCATCTTTAGTGGATCACAACAATCCTTGAAAACCACTAGATGGATAGTGGCATCTTCATTCGGAGAACTACCGAACTTATTTTGTTGAACCATGCCAATGAGTGATTGCTTCAACTCAAAATTGTTGCCGTTGGCGTTGACCAGTTGACGTGCAATCCCATTGTAGTTATCATTCACAACGCGGCATAAATAGTCTCAGATTGCCTGTCATTAAGGCTATTGTTGTTGATCTTAGTTTCGATTAGCTTCTGCCATGGCTTAAGCTTGAAGTCTTATGTTCCTCCTAATAGTACGAAGTGTGCTTTTGATCCTCGTATCAAGTGGGAAGAATTCCAAGCTTCGAGCTCTTCGCATAAACTGTCATAATGCAAATTTAACCAAGCTTAACAAACTTAAAAGAAGATAGATGCCTAAATTAAGATCAAGTTACTTAACCACAATATTAGCAAATTAAAAAAAAAAAATTCAATACCCAACAACAGCACAAAAAACTTGCTACGCTCAAACCGCAAGTGCACGGGTTATACAAATAATAAAGTGACTAATGTCAAGTATCATCCTATAAGGATTGAATTTCTTAAAATTTAGTTGAGTACCATAGACATTCATAACATTGATTTTATCTAGCCAATTCTAAGTTGAATTAATTGTGAGACTTACATGGAAATTAACACACCAAACCAAATTAAAGAAATGATAAGAAAGCAACAAAAGAGACAATTTTTATGAGATGGAAACCTATATGAATGAATTTCTAGGGTCTTGACTTCACTCGATTCTTCCTATGTTCTTTCTACTTGGCAATTGATAATTAATTTCAACCGATTCATAAATCAAGGATTAATATTAGTCTTATCTGCCTTTCCTAAGGGTGAAATGAGATCACTTGCATAAATAATAAAATAGATATTTTTTCTAATTTGCTATTCATGCATTCATTAAGCAACCCCTCTATTGATTTTTTAAGTATTCTTGGTCTCCTAAACTCAGCAATAACATAGATTATGATTCCCAAACTAACCAATAATTTAATCTCTCCCAAGTATTAAATTCATAGATCTAATTTAACTAATTCATTTCCCAACAAATTAGAAGCATAAAACATAGAAAAGCATAAATGAATTTAATTGAGAATTTATTATCAATCAACCAAATATTCAAAACATAGTTCGAATAGAGCTACATCAAGCCTCTAGAATAGAGGTTTAGCCAACTATAGACAAATCCATAACTAAAATTGTCAAGGAATTTATAAATTTAATATGTTCAAGACAATATCCATAATTACAAATCCTTATGAAAAATCAAGGGAAGGAGAAGAAGAATAAGAACGCTAATTGAGAGACCCTTGAGAGTTGAGCTTTCCAAGAATCTTCTAAGAATATTTAGCATTCTAGTTTTTCCTCCTAAAGAATCCTTCCAAGAAAAGTGTTTGTTCTTTTTGGATCTTCTCTTTTTGGGATTGGTGGCTCATTCCCTTTGCATATTAATCTCCCTTAGGTTAATCTTCGCCCTTTAAACTTGATCAGCATCCTTCTTACGAATCAGCATGGAATATTAGGGGCGTGGATAGTACAACACAACAAGCTGTAATAACCCTTCACAATTCTGGTTGTCTTGTGCCTTCACACCTTCCCGGGCAACATGCCTCTTCTATGCCCTCCTCTATCTACTTCCCTGTGATCTTGATGCCGGTGCTTGGTGTGATTATAGATTGTCAAAATCACCAGTTCATTCTTGCATATTCACTTCATCTCTAGGTGTTGGTGGGGGACCATTATTATTGTTTGCAGGCCAAGCAAGATTATTTAGGATGGTCTCCACTGCTAAAAGGACTACATCAATTACTCATAATTCTAAGTCAGTGTCCCAATTTGAACCTGTAGGGCCTCATTCAGGTTAGAAGGTGCATACTTGAGTGGGGGCATCTGATTTTGGTTATTAGCCAGAGGAGATGATGGAGGTGGTTCTTGTCTTCCACCTCAGGCAACGCCGTTGTTTCCATCATTTTGACCATGATGATCATTTTGGTTCTAGTTATTAGGTTTAGTACGTGTTCTCGCCATTGAAACAACTTAGAGAATTTTTTTGGAAAAAAGGTTGGAAAATTCTCGAGGCCCTTCTTCTAGCACCAATTGTTGATAGGCAAAACTCATCTAATAAGATTCTCTCAAATTCCTCACTGAAATAATTACTCACAAACAAAGTGAATAAAACAGTAAGAAAATTATAACAAAAACACAAGAATTTAGATCGGTTAACCTCAATTGAAGGCTATGTCTATTATTTGTTTTTCTCAGGTGGTAGGGCTTCACTATGTGAAAATATGAATAAAGAAGGTGTTTGCTAGGAATTGGACTTAGGTAGTTCTTTAGAATTGGCTTCTATTTATATTATACAAGGAAGGTCAGTAGCTTACCCCTTGAGCCTAATTTAAATTCAAATACAAAGTAATCTCATCTCCTATTGGCTAGGCCTCATCGCCGTGATCTCTTATAGGACCTATCTCTTATAAGTATCTTAGATTCGTTAGACCATGATTAGCTTGAATATTTATTGTCATGTTAGAGATCTTCTAATTTAAATGCGATCACAAATAGGCCATTTTACCCCTATCAGATATCATATGAAAAGAAGCTTTTGGAACACATCGAGGCACTATAGGCCGAGATCAATCTCAGGCCTTTCTAGGATCAATACTCAACCAAGTCCAACTTGGTGACCTGACAACAGTGACTATAATAAGTGAGTAAATTGCAAGGAACTCATTCAATATTGGATTTTAAGAAGTCAAGAACCTCCCACAACATGTTTTATTCTTGAGATATATTATGAGGTCGAAAACATTTAAGGTAGGTAGACACAATTGACAATGCTATGAAGAATGTAATGAGTCAGGTGCATCGGTTAAGGGTCACATCAAACTTCTCAACAAGCTGGCATATTGTAATAGGTGAGAAATTCATGGGTATAAGTTTTGACATTAATTAAGATTTAGGCTATAAATTTTCTATATGCATTTTGTGTTAGGATAATTATTCTTAAAATATGTGATGTTATGTAAATGATATATTTATAAATAAATAAAAAGTGAATTTTTCATTATATTTTTTTGATGAAATTTTTCATTATATTTGTGTTTATGTATTTTGAATACCTTATGAATATCATTAAAATTCCATAATTATCTATGTGACCTTAAATATTGTATATAAATGCTATATACAATAATATAATATTTAAGGATGATAATTAAAATGGTCGATAATAAATAATTAAATATTCAATTAAAGTAGAAATATTTAATTGAATGTTACTAAATTAGGTCACTTCCATTGAGAGTGAAACAGTCTTATTTGAATCATTAATTTAGTATGCGATTAAATAAGTGCAATGTATATAATGAGATTATATAGGACCAGGACATGAATTGATATGAACAACTAAATGGTTTTCATTAAAATATAATAAGTTTTACCCACGTCAATCGATGGTCATATATAAGATATTAATCCTAAGTTATTAGTAGGCTCCTGATTATGGATTTATATCTTTTGATTTACTCAGTACAGATTTAAGAATCTAATCCTATCCTTTATATTTTGAAGGCATAATGAAGTAAGTAACCAGGAATGTTAATATAACAAGATCCATTCCTTCTCTAACGAGAAGTAGATAAATAATTCTCTTGAGTATTGGTTCGGGTCTTAAATAATATGTGTGTTTAATTCATGATTAAGTTATTGACTCGGGTATTGAATAATACAAGTGCTCAATTAGTGATTAAGTTCATGAATTTATTATTTACTCGATAATCGACGACATTCACTGATATAGAAGTAATTAGAAAGGTTAACAGATTTTACTTAACTCTAATTGTGAATTATTTATAAAGGATCAACCTATATGAAATGATTTTACCAAATGGATAACTCTAAAGCATAAGTAATAATATCTATAATTTCAAGAGTGCAATTAGTTTTTAGTACAGTAACATTGATAAAAGAGTAAAACATTAATTAAAGAGTTTAATTAATAAATATTAGCTTTATTGGAGCTTGAAATTATAAGTCTATTAATAGTTTGCCCATTTTTGTAAACACTTTTCGACAAGTGAAATCATGGAATTTTAAATTAATTACCACTCAAAATAAATTAATATGAATTGATTTGTAACTATTAAATAATGAAGTTGTTTAATTATAAATATATAATAATTAATTTTGAAAGGCACACAGTAGGTCCTACCCATTATGTGTGTCACACTCTACTACAGGGAAAAGTTTCTTGTGCAGTCCAAGACTTGTTCACTAAGTTTATATATATATAAGTTTTTAATTTTTATAAATATGATTTAATTCAAAATTGGAAGTCTATACTTAGAAACAAATCAGATTGGATAATAGGCACAATTTTCACCCACATTTTCCCTTTATCGGCGCCACACACATTGAAATAGAATTTGTGTGTGGTGCCTATCACATATAAGAAAAGGGAAACTTATCAACCTTAATTAAATATGTGGTATTTAAAATTAAAATAAAAGGCTTGTAGAATTAATTGGGTCACATTCTCTATAAATAGAGGCATTCTCAATCCATATGCTTGAAGCGAGCACCAAATTAAATCTCACTAAGAATATTGTTGTTATTGAGTATGAGTCATTCTAATTAATTAGTTATCAACACTAAAAAAGAAAACCTAAGATAGACTAAAGAAAGAAACAAATTAGGGGGTTTTAAATTGATTAACTAAACTATTAAATTTGAAGAAAATGAAAGAAAATAAATAATGTAGAACATGTTAGGCATGGTGCCCTTAAGTAGTAAAACATTGTAATATGTTTTTGGAGACATTTTATCAATAAAGAGTTTATTTATTATTCATATACCAAATGTAGTCCTCTTTACGTTCATTTTTGTTGAATATATGATAAGCAAACAAAACTCTAAGACTATCAGTCTAAACTTTTAAGAATCATGCATATGATGGATAGATTATGTGGAAGACATAAAACTTAAAGTTGATGGCCTAAATCATAAGATCAACAATCGAGGGAATGAAGTTGGCACTTTATTCATGCTAAAATTGTTATGTTGTCTACATCCCTAATAGAAGAAGGCTTGTTTTGGTCATCAGAGTGGGACTTTGCAAGTAAAAACATTGATGCATTGTCATAGGTGACGATGCATTGGATCGGGATATAAAATTGTATCGATTTGGGTTAATAATTCTGTTTATACAAATCATTTTACTTTAGACAATTATATATGTTGTGTCTTAATCCAAAAATGACTAATGGGCCTATATTCGTGGCTTATGTCGTTTGATATACGAAATGGTGACATCGTAACTTTATGATGGTACACATACCAATACATTGGAGGCATGACTCATGATTGTGTAGACCTATTATTCATAGATATAGAATCCATAGCTTTTTCTATAAAGTTAATGATATTCTCTTATATGCGTGACCCTATAATTGGAAGACTAAAGCATTCAACTATTTGGATGCATAGGTGTAACCGAATGGTAAATGGTCTTTGGATCGTAAGTTTTCCAATGGTGTGATAATAGAACACAAGATAGAAAAAATTGGGAAGGTAAAACGTCATTTATCCATAAGCCGATTATAAATATCCTATGGGGATATGACATATTATGATATGTCATGAACGCTTAGCTTACTTAAAGCTTCCTAATTTTTATAGTTCGAGAGTTCAGCTCTAAGCTTTTGGTGGAGTAGCGTTAGAGTTGATAATTATAAAATATGTATGTAGGATATTGTATTTTATAATTATAGGAGCTTGAACTATATAAGTCCATTAGGTCCCCTTTGCTAGCTTATAATAAATCATGCAATGTAATGGCGTGCTTTTCCTATGTATTAGTAACTTATATTAAATTATTAGATTGGCTGAAATTCGATAAGATCAGATTTAGTAGTTCATGTCTGTTTATCAATTGAATTGATTTTATCAATTAATTCAAGATAAACATGTTGAATTATTAGGATAATATCTTATTTTCTATGAGATTATCTAGATATGACTGTTTTGATCAGATAACTTTTCTATTGGGGAGGCTTTATCTAAGAGTCTCGAGTGGACAATAAAAGATTCTCAGGGATCAAATTATCATAAGTTTGGCCTACCAATGGAGCAAGTTTGGCAAACCAATGGGTAAGTTTGGCCTACCGATCCAACGACATTCTGTTTATGTGTTTCATATGCGATTTTCATTAGAAGTTGATCCAAATTTGAACTTTGAGGCCTTATCTGATAATAATTAACCCCAAGTCTAACCTCTACAATTAAGGGGATAAGTTTTCTTAATTATTTAGATAAGTTGAGAAGTGTAGAATGAGTACTCTAGTATGAGAAACTCTTAAACTCTCTGAGAGCTATTATGCACAATCAAGAACCTTAGCTCTAGGTCTTCTCAATTGGTTAGAAGGATAGTCATTGGAGGAAGAGCTATACAACTAGTTGGTTGAGGCTCTTCTGGAATGTTCTTCCCTTCACTAATTGTTGGTGCTTTTTGATATACAAAATGTTAGTAAGATCTTTCATTAATTTACATATGTAGCATGTCAAACTTATGTTTTGGAAAAGACACTGAGTTTAAAATTTTAAATTTTTGCTACGTACTTGTTTTTCCAACAATTGGGATTAGAGCCATGGTTTTTACATAAATTTATGAGTTTGTCATTAGACTATATATATAGATTATGTTATCTTATTCTCTCCTATGCTTGAATTAAATTTTTAGAGTTTTAGTACTCTAGGGTTTTCATATGTTTAAATGATGTCATGAGATTACATGGTGAAAGTTTATAATTAATCTATGGATGGTTCATATTATTATTTAACTATTTATTAATTAATGCAGGTTATGGTTTTTTAGAGGTTAGAATGTGTATCTATGTCTTTTTATGTAATTAGACGGTGGTCTATTATCACTGTCTAGGAATTATTATTTAATTTTAAATTTGTAATTAAATAATCATTCAAAGAGAAGACGGATCTAGAAGATGGTTGATTGTAGTTCCATTGGTTTTTCTTGAGATTCTAAAATTTTAATGTTTTTGAATTGTTTAAACTAAGATGGAAAACTTCTTAAAAACTATTTTCTAGAAAATGTGAGTTCAGCTTTGTCAATAGGCCGAACCCTTAGGATCGGCAAGGCTATGGCCACAGATCGACGGGCTAAACTTTTAGTTCGTCAGGCCGTCTATGGGGTAGGATTTTGTCAACTTTGGTGATCGGCCAAACTCTCAAGTTCGACAGATCAATGGGTCATGTTCGGTAGGCTGATGACACAAATCGACAGGCTGGCAAAAAGCTGTAGGTTTTCATAAAAAAGGTGCCTTTTTTGGTGCATTTTAGATTTTATTTTTGAGACAATTCTAAGGAACATGAAATTTTATGATGACTGAAAAAATAAAGCATTTGATCTATGAGGGATTGAAGACTTGAAGATGGATGCCATAAGAAGAAGGACACAATTTGAAGATACAAGGATGAAAAATCAGAAATATGTTTCAATTGATCTTTTGTAATCTTAATTTTCTTTTCTTTAGGATGAAACCATGATATTATTGCTATTTATTTATTATTTTGCTTGTGGCTTTGCATGTTGCTTTGCTTGTCTGTGTTATAGTAAGATTTGCCATGCATGTTGATAACATGACATGTAGATTAGGGAGTACCACTCATTAAAAATTATTCATGCATGTTAACATAAAACATTGGTTTTTAAAATATTGGGCGGAAGAAGGTTTTCGAAGAAAGGACCTATGTCCTCCGTCGTTGGATCTCATCATGTACTAGGTTGGATCTCTAAAGAGTTAATTTGTTTCAGTTTGACTTATCATTGTTCACCCTTAGGTAGCGATTATAAATCATGAAAATAGTTGAAACAATGGTTATACACTCAAAATTAATTTTATTATTAACCTCTCTTAGGAGCTCTGTTAATAAAATTAGTGGCTAAAGAAAACAATTATTAATATATGTTGGATTAGATGGGACCTGGATGGCATATATTAATCAGAGGAGATCCGTGTTCCTAATTGAATTTGGCAAGTCTCCCCTAGGTGGCTTGTTAGATTTTGAGTTAGGAATTATCGTTGTAAGGTTATGATTTTTTCAAGGTTTTGACACATAAACACAATTGTATGTTTAATTGACTGTGTTATCTTGCTAAACTATTATGGAATGTTTGCTTATATTTGGTATATGAATTTTTATTGTAGATTAAAATGTCTAAAAACTCTTTATCTTTGATACTTGATAAAAACCAATTAACTAGTGAAAATTATAATGATTGGAAAAGGAACTTGAATATTGTTCTATTCTTTGAGAAACTAAAATTTATGCTGACAATACAGTGTCCTCCTGTACCTACCAGGGAATCCAGTACTAAGCAAATCCAAGTGTATGATTGTTGGAAGGATGCTAATGATCAAGTCTGTTGTTATATTATGGCTAGCATAAGTAACATGCTGTAGGCTCAACATGAAGATTATGAGACTGCAAAGTAGATCTTAGATACTCTTGAAGACATGTTTAGATGGCAAGCCTTAACAAAATGACAAGGGGCTCTTCGGAAACTTTTGAACTGCAAACAAAAACTGGGGAGTCTTGTGAAGGAGCCTATGGTGCTGGTCATGGAACACTCAATCCCATGAAGTTGATATCGATGCCGATTTGTAGATGACCATGGTTTTTGAGACTTTGTCAAAAGAGTTCTTCTCGTTTAGAGCTTTATACAATTTGAGCAATAAACCTTAATGAATTTGATGAAGCAATTATAGGAGTTTGAAAATCTAATCAGAGAAACTCCTACGGGTGGTGAGGCTAACTTGGTAGCTGAATTTGGTTCCAATCCTAATCTAGGGAATGGAAGGGGGCAGAAGACTAAGAACTGGAAGTCTTCTATTTCTACAAATGACAAGAATAAGAAGAAGAAAAAGAAGAACCTAAAAAAGCTGAAGTGCCTTTACTGTGGGAAGTTGGGCACATAAAGAAGAATTGCAAGGACTTCCTTTCTTGTGGAGGTAGGTGTGATCTTCTGGTTATTGAAACTTGTTTAGTTGAGGAATCAAGTGACACTTGGGTTATAGATTCTAGAGCAACTAATCATGTTTGTGTTTCTCTATAGGGGTTCAAAGAAACGAGATGTCTGTTTCTTGAGGACTTCACACTTTGGATGGGCGATGAATCCTTAGTGTTGGTTGAAGCAGTGGGAGACATCCATCTTTACCTTGATAATTATAGGATTTGGTTTTATGAGATTGTTTTTATGTTCGTAGAATTAAAAGGAATTTAATATATGTAGTTTGTTTATTTAAAGATTCTTATTTAGTTTCTTTTAATAATAAAGTGGTGATTCATAAAAACAAATCTTTTATCTATGATGGATGGATGCAAAACAATCTATATTTTTTCAAACCTAAAATGGACATACTGCTTAACACTAAGGTTAACGATAATAACTCTAAAAGACTTAAACTTCTCACTCTAATGAGTATTATCTTTGGCATTTGCAATTAGGTCATATTAGCCTAAATAGGATTCAAAGATTGGTAAGGGATAGACCTTTAAGTCACTTAAAGGTAGAATCTATACCACAATGTGAATCTTATTTAGAGGGCAAAATGACCATAAGACTATTTGAGTCTAAGGGCAATGGGGCCAAAGATGTTCTAGAATTTGTATATGGTGATGTTTATGGTCCCATGAACTTTTGGGCATGAGGAGGGTATGAGTATTTCGTCACTTCTATTGATGATTACTTAAGGTATAGGTATGTCTACCCAATGTATCATAAAAATGAAACTTTTGACATGTTTAGGGAGTTTCAGGCTGAAGCAAAAAAGCAATTAGGTAAACCTATAATGACACTTCGATCCGATTAAGATGGTGAATACCTCTCCGATGAGTTCTTGGAACACTTATTAAAGAATGGGATTTTTTCCTATTTGACTATGCTGGGCACTTCGCAATAGAATGGCATAGTTGAGAGAAGGAATAAGACTTTGTTGGACATAGTAAGGTCCATGATAAGTTATTCGACATTACCTTTATCCTTTGGGGATATGCACTATAAATCACATGTTATTTTTTGAACAATATGCCTTCAAAATTGGATCTTAAAACTCCTTAAAGTTGTGGACAGAGAGGAAGACATCCTTAAATCATATTTGCATTTGGGGATATCCAGCTCATGTCCTATATAAGGAAGCAAATAAATTGAAAGCACGTTTGAAAGTTTGTATATTTTTAGGATATTTAAAAGGGACTAAAGGGGGTTATTTCTATAACCCAAAGGAAAATAAAGTTGTAGTTTCAACGAATGCAACATCCTTGAGGAAAGTTACATGAACAAATTTAAGCCTTAAAATAAAGTGGTACTTGAGGAGTTAGTGAGTGATTCAATCACTCCAGGGGTTCTGGTAGAAGCCAATTCAGTCAATGAAGAAAAACCAACTGCATAAAAACCTAAAGAGTTGCGGTATAGTGGGAGGATCAGTGTCAACGTGAGAGATATATGTTAAATGGTGAAGCCTACTTGGTTGAACTGGTTGAACATGACAAGGATCCTTACACTTATGAGAAGGCTATGGAAGATATTGATTCAATGCTCTGGACAGAAGCCACAAACACTAAGATGATGTCTATGGAGACTAATCGGGTCTAGGAACTTGTGGATCTTTCCAAAGGGGCAAAACCCATAGGGTGTAAGTGAATTTATAAGAGAAAGAGAGGAGTAGGTGGGAAAGTAAAAACTTATAAGGCTAGACTGGCAACTAAAGGATACACACAAAAGGAAGGAATTGGTTACGAGGAAACCTTTTTGCCTATAGCCATGTTTAAGTCCATCTGCATTCTCTTTTCCATAGTTGTCACTCTCGACTATGAGATTGGCAAATGAATGTCAAGACGACATTTCTGAATGGCTATCTTAATGAGCCTATATATATGGTACAACTAAATGGGTTCAAGGCTAAGGGTTAAGAGGGTAAGGTTTATAAGTTGCTAAAGTCAATTTATGGACTTAAGTAGGCTTTTTCTTCTTGGAACATAAGATTTGATTAAGTGATGATGACTTACGGGTTCAAACAAAACATGGATGAACCATGTGTTTACAAACACATTAAGGATGAAAAGGTGGTTTTTCTACTGTTCTATGATGATAATATTTTGCTTTTTGGCAATGACTTTAGGGCATTGTCATCAGTCAAATTATTATTGACCAAGCAGTTTGACATGAAAGACTTAGGTGAAGCTAATTATGTTCTCAGTATCTAAATTTTTCAAGATAGAAAGAGCATAATGATAACTTTATTCCAAGCGGCCTACATAGATAAAATTCTCAAGAGGCATGCAATATAGAATTCCAATAAAGGTATGCAACCATCTAGGTCTAGAACTACTCTTCCTAAGAAAGACTCACCAAAGTCAAATGAAGAAAAAGAATACATGAAGAAGGTGCCTTATGCTTCAGCAGTGGGTAGTCTCACGTATTTTATACTTTGTACATGACCAGACATTTACAAACTAGTAGGTTGTGGCAAGCATATTTTCAAGTATCTAAGAAGTGCTGGAAGGTACACACTTGTATATTTGGGTAAGGATCTAACTCTTCTAGGATACATTTATTCAAATTCTCAATCCTGTTTGAATTCAAGAAGATCGACTTATGGTTTTGTGTTTACTCTAGGCAATGGTGCAATTGTTTAGAGAAGTGTGAAGCATGATTACACTTCAGATTCAACAATGGAGGCCGAGTTTGTGGCAGCTAGTGATGTTTCAAAAGAGGTAGTGTGGCTCCACAAGTTCATTGGAGATCTTAAGGTAGTTTTGGGTATGGATAAGGCGGTATCGTTGTATTGTGATAACACTACAACGTAGCTAATCCTAAGGGAACCAAGATTTCATAAAAAAAAGTAATCATATTCATCGAAAGTATCATGTGATAAAGGACATTGCTGAGGGTGGGCATGTTGTTTTATGCAAAATCGTAACGAGGATAATTTAGCTGATTCATTCATAAAGATACTAGCTGTGAGGGTTTTCGAGAGGCATGAGAAAGCTTTAGGGATGCGAGATATGTCATATTTACTCACTTAGGGCAAGTGGGAGATTGTTAGACCTAGTGCCCTTAAGGAGTAAAATGTTGTAATGCTCCTCTTTACGTTCATTTCTATTGAATGTATGATAAACAAATAAAACTCTGAGACTGTCAGTCTAAACCTTTAAGAATCATGCATATGATGGATAGATTATGCGGAAGACAAGAAACTTAAAGGTGATGGCCTAAATCATAAGATCCACAATCGAGAGAATGAAGTTGGCACTTTATTCATGCTAAAATTGTTATGTTGTCTACATCCCCAGCAAAAGATGGCTTGTCTTGGGCGATTAGAAACATTGGTGCATTGTCATAGGTGACGATGCATTAGATTGGGATATAAAATTGAATTGATTTGGGTTAATAATTCTGTTTGTGCAAATCAATTTACTTTAGACAATCATATATGTTGTGTCTTAATCTTGAAATGACTAATGGGCCTGTATTCTTTACTTATGTCATTTGATGTACCAAAGGGTGACATCCTGACTTTATGATGGTACACATACTAATATGTTGGAGACATGACACTTGATTGTATAGACCTGTTATTCATAGATATGAAAGCTATAACTCTTTCTATAAAGTTAATGATATTCTCTTTTATGCGTTATCCTATAATTGAAAAACTGGAGCACTCAACTGTTTGAATGCATAGGTGTAACCAAATGATATACTGTCTTTAGATAGGCAAATTTCCAATGGTGAGATAACGGAATGTAAGATAAAAATAATTGGGAAAGTAAAATAAAATTTATACTTAAGCTGATTATGAATATCCTATAGAGACATAACACATTATGATATGTCATGGACGTTTAGTTTACTTGAAGCTTTGTAATTTTTATATAATTCGAGAGCGCTGCTCTAAGCTTTTAGTAGAGTAGTGTTAGAGTTGATAATTATAAAATATATATCTAGGATATTGTATTTTATAATTATAGGAGCTTGAACCATATAGGTCCATCAGGTCCCCTTTGCTAGCTCATAATAAATCTTGTAATGATACGGTATGCTTTTCCTACATATTGGTGACTTATGTTAATTTATTAGATTGGCTGAAATTCGATAGGACCAAATTTAATAATTCATATCTATTATTCGTTGAATTAATTTTGTGAATTTATTCAAGATAATCTAGATATGATTGTTTTGATTAGATAACTTTTCTATTAGGTTATTTGAATTTAAATTGAGGCTCTATCTAAGAATCTCATATGGGAAATAAAAGATTCTCAAGGATCATATTATTGCATGTTCGGCAAGGCAATCTGCTCGTTCGGCCTACCGATGGAGAAAGCTAGGTAGGCCGATGAGTAAGTTCAGCTTGCCAATCCAACAAGAATCTATTTATGCATTTTAGACATGATTTTCAATAAAAATTGATCCAAATTTGAATATTGAGGACTTATTTGAAAATGATCAACCCCAAGTCCAACCTCTATAAATAGGGGGTAAGCTTTCTTAGTTATTCAAATCAATTGAGAAGTATGAAGTGAGTACTCTAGTGTAAGAAACTCTGAAACTCCCTAAGAGCTATTGTTCACAATCAAGAACCTTAGCTCTAGGCCTTCTTAATTGGTTGGAAGGAGAGTCAATGGAGGAAGAGCTTTACGACGTGTTATTACCCACACTCTAATCGTGGATAGAGAATAGCAAATAATACCAATTGATTGGGGCTCTTTTGAAACATTCTTCTCTTCACTAATTGCTAGTGCTCTTTCATATACAAGAGGTCAGTAAGATCTATTATTAATTTATGTATATAGCATGTCAAACTTGTGTTTTGGAAAGTACTCTGATTTTAAAATTCAAGTTCCACTACGCACTTGCTTCGCCAACAGAACAATAACAATAAAATTGGTCAAAAAATCATTCTCCACCAATAAACAATAACTAGATAATTAATTATAAAATTATTCCTAATGTTTTATCGAAACTCTAAACCATAGATAACAACACACTTTGCTGTCTTGATCTTTCCTTATTATATTGTTAAATAAAACAAACTCTTTATTTAATCTCTTTTAATTAAATAATCTAGTAGATTTAACCTAATGGAAGCATTAAGTTGAGAAAAATTGGCTGATCTAAGCAACAAATGCTCAAGCACGGTTCATTTAACCTGGGTCATGTTTCAAGTGCACTCACATGAAAAATTGACCATAATCAATGATCACAATTTGCTATTAATAATTAGAACACAGTTTGCTACTAATGATTAGAATAACAAGATAATTATGAATCAAGCATCATAATCTAGCAACAGAATAATCTCAAGTCCTATTTAACTAGACACCCAAACAAAACAACAAAATAATCATGAACAATAATAATAGAAAAACATAAACAATTTCAATTTAAAAATTGAAAAATGATTCTGGCACTTAATTATGTAATCATGTCTAGGTTTTGGAAATTACCCTCAATCAAGAATAAAACTAAACTAAAAACGTTAAAAAAGAATAGAAGGAAGGAAAAAGGAAAAGAATGATTATAGCATCGAGGAATCTTCTATGCGGAGATACTCCTAGAGCCACCATCGAAGCCTCTCCCTCATCTCTCCTCTTGGTCTCCTAAACTATGAAAAAGGGACATCTAATTTTGTTTTGAATGAAATATTTTGATAGGATCTTGAAGCACCAGTCAAGACATAAAACCTTGCTGGACTTATAATGGTCGTTATTGTGTACAATGGCAAGCAAGGTCATTCCCACAAAGGATTGAATTTAATTAATTTTTATTATGTTTTATATTTTTTGGAAGGAGGTTTTTAATTTGAATAACTAAATTAGCAAAAAAATTAAATTCACAAAAAAAAAAAAAAAAAAATAAACGAGCATAAAAATTTTAAGGATTAAAAACAATAATAATAAAACAAGTTAAAGGTTCATTCTCTACCATTTGGAAATCTTTATGCAAATAATCTTAGAATTATTCTTGAATTTTTTGTTGAAATTAACAATTGTAGATAGCAACAAGCTTTGTTATCCCAATCTTTCCTTATTTTAAGTTTGGTAAAATAAGATCTTCACTAAATCTCTTTCCATTAAATAACTTAGATCAAGCTTTCTAGATTTAATCTAACATAAGCATTATGTTGAGAAAGACAGGATGATCTAGGCAACAAACATACAAGCTTGGTTCATTTAACCTATTACATGTCACATGCAATCACATGAAAACTTGACCATAATCAATGACCACATTATGATACTTACAGTTAAAATTCAAGACAATTATGGATCAAGATTTCTAACCTAGCATTAAGAAATTTTGAGGTTTTACTTAGTTGTGCACCTAAATAACACCACAAGAATCAAATATGAATAGTAAATGTGATGAAACATAAGCAATTTCAACAAGAAATTATGAGAATAATCCGTACAATCAACTATATAAACATGTTTAAGGCTTTGAATTCACGTTTAACAAAACATAATTAAAATTGACAACAAAAACACAAAAAATAACAACATTATAGATCACACAAATGAGCTAGAGGAAGAGGTTGTAAAGTTAGATCTCTAGTTTTCTTGCCTTATTTCTTTCTTGTCTTGCTGTGATTTTTTGAGTTCTTGAGGCCAAAAATGTTATCCTTTTTTTTTTATTATTAATTTTAGAATTCCATAATGATTCTTATAGACTAATAGGATTTTTAAAAAGTAAAAATGAGTTTTTAAGGCAAAAAAATCCTCAAAAATACATTTGGAGGCGTGGGCCATAGGTTAGGCAACGCAGGACGCTCTAGCAGCAGGTTGTAGGCTAGGGTGTGGCATGTTGGGCACTACATGGTTTCCGAAGGTGCATGGGTGGGGGCTTCTAAGGCCCGCAGGTGGCTGTGCGAGCATATGTTATGTGCTGCTGATATGACTAGGGCGCCCCAAACTGGGCTACAACGGTGGGAGCTAGGCTACAACATGGGCCTTAATTTTTTTTTTCTCGTTGTTTTCATCGTTTTTATTACACTTTTCAACCTCGATTTGCGATCTATGACTTTTGTTGGACTCCAAATTAAATGCTTGATATTTGTAACTCTAAAAATCTTCCTTTTCTCCCTTTTTATACTCTTTAATATTAAAATACCTAAAATCACAAAATAAAAATAAAAAACATAAGTATTACTCAAAAACTTAAACAATAAATGCAATGAAAAATGATGTAAAATATGATGAATTATGCACTTATCAAATTCTCTCACACTAAACTTTTGTTAGTCCTCGAGCAAAACTCAAACTAATGACACAAAACACTAATATTCCAACCTTTAAACTCAGAGAACACTAAGAGAGACAATCTTGAAATTCGACAAATAATGAATTGAATCCACATTTATTCAAAAGTTTATACATCCTATGATAGTCATACTCTGTGTGTCTATGCATTAGCCATATTAAACAATTATTGTTTTGTGCCTGCTACGAACAAGTAAACACTCAAAACTTTACAAAACAAATGGTCAAAAACAAAATTAAAACAAAAAAAAGGTGTCAAGCATCATAGGCTCTCCCTTAGGTAGAATCTCCATTACTCTGAAAGCATCACCTAAAGTCGAAAGACTTTCAGTGCAGGTTGTCATAGGACCTAAAGAAAGAAGGGCATGGATAGTGCATCGGTTTAAAGATTTTATGAAATTATAGACATCTTGAAAATCCAAGAATTCTTGAGATGCTCAAAACCCAAAGAAATAACATTGAGGCCAATCCTAATGCCGTTGGGCCTCAGCTACAATCAAAACCCAACCTTGTACAAACCAAAATTATAAATTGGATAGCTCATAATAATTTATTTTATGTAATATTTTTTATTTTTTATTTTATTTTTATTTTATTTTCTTGTTGTTTTGTTTTTCTTTTATTTATTTATTTATTGTGAGCTGATCTTACAAAATTTCCCTTTCTTTGCCTCGGTTTGTACTCTCCCCTACACTTATTCTCTATTCCCGGCCCTATTCCTTATAAGTTCCCTTGCACACTCTAAAATTCCAATCCATCGTTAAAACAAGGGTAACAACATAAACATGATCAGGCTCGGTAAGAAAATGTAGCTAGCCAAACGAATTGGTTTACATGGACACTCAAATGGCTATAGAGGTGATGTTCTCTTTGGAACATCTATCGAGGCTCTAGCTAATTTGGCTTTGGTGCTAGAAAAATTCTAGTGATTTATGATTCAAAATAATGCTTGATCAGCATTTCACCTTGGCAGACCTCTGGTGGAGTTCTAATGTAGAACACCTACTTTAAAAACTAAATTTTATACATGAAAAGGTTAAAGAGAATCTACTCATCCAAGAATGCTTATCTTTGTACCAAATAAGATAGCTATTGTGCACTAAAATTTGAGAACATTCATTTTAAAAATTCAAGAATCAATGAATAACATAAGATTCAAAACCACACTTATCTTCAATCAAAATCATAGCAATAATACTCAGTTCTTATTGAAATGGCTAGAAGATATCTTAAGACTCAAAAATTCAAACCTTAAAACAAAAATAAAAAAATTTTTATGGTCTCTTCATGTTTTATTTATTTATTTTTATACATGCAAATGTATGCACAAATCTAAACTTAGAGAATTCTAATGAAACCTACTTATCATTGAATGCATTTAAAGAGGGCATGGATAACCACATCTCTATAAAACAACCATTCAATGGGGCCAGCTTGAGAATAAATTCTTGGGATTTAGAATAAAGCACACAATAACAACACACAAATATTAGAAATCAAGCTAGCCTTCCCTACACTTAATTCTTATATTGTCCTCAATGAGAGACTAAGCATAAAAAAATAGAAAAATAAAAATATTTGCAAAAGCAAACAAAACAAAAATATTGAAAAGATAAAATACAAAGAGTTAAAAAGATCAAATTTGTTGTAGTCTGCTCTCCATTTATTGGGTTGCCATGTAATAAGTGCTTGGTTTAACATCCTCAGCCTGACATAGACATGCTTTCATCAATCATCCTCCATCTTGTTTGAAACATATCACCTCACCATCAAACTCCATGGTTAAAGTTCCTTCAAACAGATCAATCTTTGTTCGAGTGGTTTTTAAGAATGCCCTTTGAGGAGCATAGGTGCCAAACTTAGCGAGGAATGATCCTCCATGTCAAGCACATAAAAATCAGCATGGAAAATGAATCCATTTACTTGCACCAAAACCTCTGCCACAACTTCAGTGGGAATGACATTAGAGTGATTTGCTAGTTGTAAAATTACACCATTTTTCTTAAGTGTGCCAATATTTAAAGAAGCAAAAATTGAATATGGCATGATATTAATTGATGCTCTTAAATCTATCAATGCTCGATTGGATTTGGTGTCTCCAATGGTATGAGGTATAGTGAACATACCTAGATCCTTGCATTTTGGAGGAATCTTCTTTTTCAAAACTACTGACACATGCTCCCCCATACTTACTACCTCATTACATTTTAGTTTCTGCTTTGTGGTGTATAACTTTTTGAGGAACTTGGCATAACATGTCACTTGTTTTATGGCATCTAAAAGTGGTATGTTTACTTGTGCCTTGCGCAACGTCTTCAAAATTTCCTTCTCATACTCATCATTCTTACTCTTTGTTAACATGCTAGGAAAAAGAGATGGGGTTATGTAACATGCAATAAGGTTCTTGGGACTTACTTTTAGAGTCGGTGATTTGTTAGTAGGAAAGGTGGCTTCTTCTTTCATAAGCATGTCCTTCTTTTGAATGCTCTTCTCTTCCATTGAAACCTTTGTTGGTAGAGTCTCTAGATGCTTCCCACTCCTCAATGTCATGGCACTAACGTTCTCTATTGAGTTAACCATAGTTTGATAGGGCAATTTTCCTAAACTTTGTGCATCCAACCAATTGACAGCACTAGCCACTTGGCCAATTTGAGTTTCCAAACTTAGGGATCTTGTTTTTATGTCTTATTGAAATTGCAAGAAGCCAGTAGCTAAGGCCTTAACTATGTCATCAAGAGAAGGTTCTATCTTTTATAGAGCAAGTTGGGGTTGAGCTTGGTATGACTGATGCATCGGTTGAGTGTAACCTAGTCGATGGTTGATCATTAGGATTTGTGCAGTTAGTTTTTGAGTTCTTCCATAACTGATATGAAGATGGTCTTTCAATCCTTCATTGTAAGTGTTGGAGAAAGGATGTTTTTTCCTTGGCTTCTCTTGGAAGCCATTGGCTTGCTCCATGTTACCATTTTTCATTTTTGGGCTCATATCAGTGAAATGACTAACGGTGGAACAAATTCTACACATCTTTGCTTGCTGCACATTTCCCAACGCCATTTGCTGAATGAGTGAAGTAAGATAGGAAAGTTGTTCTTCAATGGTGGTAGAAGTGCTAACTTTATTCACTTTTTTGGTGGTGATGGTGGTAGTGGTGGTTCATGTCGGTTGCCAAATTGTTGAAAATTGGTAGCCATATTTGCAATTAGAGTTTTTGTGGCTTCTAGAAATTTATCAACTAAAGCTCCTCCACTTGTAGCATCAATCATACTTCTATCCATTGTCATAAGACCTTTATAGAAGTATTGGATGAGGAGTTGCTCACAGATTTGGTGGTAAGGGAAACTTGCACACAATTTCTTGAATCACTCCTAATACTCATAGAGGGAATCTCTATTGTATTGTCGGATGCCATAAATTTCTTTTTGGATGGTGGCTGCCTTGGATGTAGGAAAACACTTCTCAAGAAAGAGCTTTCTCATTTCATTCCATGTAGTTATGGCACCGGAAGGTAACTAATAGAGCTACTCTTTGGTAGAATCTATCAAAGAGAATTGAAAAGCTCTCAATTTGATATGCTCTTTAGAAATTTTAGCAGGCCTTATGCTAGAGCATACCATGTGAAACTCTTTGAGATGCTTATATCATTCTTCACCTACAAATCCATGGAACATTAGCAAAAGGTGGATCAATCTGAATTTGAGCTTAAAGGCTGCTTTAAGGTGTGGATATTAAATGCAAAGCAGTTGTTGGTGGAGAATCAGTGCCGCCAACTCTTTCAGTGTTAGATTGTTGTTGTTTGCCACCATCTCTTCTCGTTCTTGGTAGTCTAAGTATTTCAAAGAATTACTTGATGCAAGTAATTCGATGTTTAGAGCTTGATTAAACTCCAATGATAGACCAGGTGTTGTACGTGGAGGTGATGGTGGAAATGGAGGTAGTGGATGTGATTGTGTGGCTTTGGATGTTTCTAAGAAATGTTTGATTCTTAGAAGTCTGTCTTCAATGCTATCGTTGGACATTCAAAGTTGCAAAAACCTAAAAAATAAGAAAAAAAAAAACACCAAAAAAAAGGAGAAAACTGAAATAAAATGAAAAACCAATAACAGCTTAATTAAAATTTATATCCTCGACGACAACGCCAAAATTTTGACAGGGAAGACCTGTCAAAAGATAAAACCTTGTTGGACTTATAATGGTCGTTATTAAGTACAATGAAAAGCAAGGGTCATTACTATAGAGGATTGAATTTATACTATTTTCTTTATATTTTTTGGAAGAGGGTTTTTAATTTGATTAACTAAATTAGCAGAAAATTTAAATTCACAAAACAAAATAAATAAACGAGCATAAACATTTTAAGGATTAAAAGCAACAATAATAAAATAGGTTAAACGTTCATTTTCCACCGTTTGATCATGTTTATGCAATTAATCTTAGAATTATTCCTAAATTTTCTATTGAAATTAATAATCATAGATAGCAACAAGCTTTGCTATCCCAATCTTTTCTTACTTTGTAGTTTAGTAAAATAAGCAATTTACTAAAACTCATTCCATTAAATAACTTAGAACAAGCTCTCTAGATTTAATCTAACAAAAGCATTATGTTGAGAAAGATAAGTTGATCTAGGCAACAAACACATAAGCTTAGTTTATTTAACCTAGTTTACATTTTACATGTAATCACATGATAACTTGACCATATTATGCTACTTAAGGTTAAAAGTTCAAGACAATTATGGATCAAGAGTTATAACCTAGCATTAAGTAATGTTTATTGTTTACTTAGTTACGCATCTAAACAACACCATAAAAATCAGCTATGAACAATAAATGTGGTGAAACATAAGCAATTTCAACAAGAAATTATGAGAATAATCCATATAGTCAACTACATAATCGTGTCTAAAGCTTTGAATTCACGTTTAACCACAAATAACTTACCTAGACATAATTAAAATTGACAACAAAAACACAAAAATTAACAACATTATAGATCACATAGATGAACTAGAAGAGGAGGTTGTGAAGATCTTCAAGTCTCCTTAAGCAGCAAGCCCTTGGATTTCCTCCTTTCTCTCCTTCTTTTTTCTCTTTTCTTGTTGTGATTTTCTTTGTTTTTGAGGCCAAAAATCCTTTTTTTTTTTAGAATTCCATGATGATTCTTATATGCTAAGAGGGTTTTTAAATCGTAAAAATGAGTTTTTAGGGCCAAAAATCCTCCAAAACACATTTGGAGGCATGGCTATGCATTGGGTTGCACAGCTACACAATGGGTATGCACAGTTGGGTGCATGGGGTGTGCTAGTGGGTGCATAGGATGCTTTGGCAATAAGCTACAAGGTGGCGTGTAGCGTG
Organism: Artocarpus hirsutus; assembly: GCA_946598075.1. NCBI lineage: Eukaryota > Viridiplantae > Streptophyta > Magnoliopsida > Rosales > Moraceae > Artocarpus > Artocarpus hirsutus. The sequence goes on from CAMOHE010053963.1 coordinate 114,659, forward strand.
TTGGGCACTGCATGGGTGCACAGTGTGCAAGAGTGGGGCCTTCTAGGCACGCGAGTGGCTTCATGCTATATGTTGCTGATGCGCCTGAGGAGCCCCAAATTGTGTTGTAGCATGGGCTTAGGTTTTTTTCTTGTTGTTCTCGCCATTTTTTGCCCATTTTAACTCCGATTTGCGATCTGCGACTTCCATTGGACTCCAAATTAAATGCTTGATATTTTAAACTCTAGAAAATCTTCATTTTCTCCCTCTTTTTATTTTTAATAATAAAATACCTAAAATCACAAAATAAAAATAAAACATAAGTACTACTAAAAAACTTAGACAACAAATGCAAGAAAAAATGATGCAAAATATGATGAATTATGCACTTATCATATTTGTAGATTTATAATACTAGGGTTCAAACAAGAAGATTTGAGGCCTTTTTAGACTAATTTTTGGAGTTAAAAAAAATGCAATCTTGTGATGCGGCTTCATGATGAGTGTTGTAGCCTGTTTTTCCCTGGTCTAACTCAGATCAGCTTCTCTCCTAGTGCCACAGCCCCGATAATAAACGTCATAGCTTCCAATTCCAAGGCCAAAGTTCTCTCATCTTAGAGCTTCTTGTTTTCCACCTACTTTTCCTTCTGTTACCTTAAAATACCTACAAAACGCAAACAGAAACCTCAAAAACGAAGAAAGAAAACATGAGGAAGAATGATGGAAATGTAATACTAGAAAAATTCAGAAATTAAAAAGTATAATTAATTAAGAATTTTTTCATAATTACGCCGTTAAGTTAATAGAAAAATATAAGTTTAGAGCTTATAAGTTTATATTTTAGTAAGAATTATGAGAAATGATCATGAGAGAGTATAGAAATCTAAGAAAAGATTAACTTTTGACAAGTTAATACATTGTTAATAGTCTGAGCGAATTTCAATCTAATTGCTTAGTGTTAGATTAATTATGTTATATAGAATTTAAGAAATTAAGTCAAAAGTTTTCTCAAAAACCATGAACACTTAGCATAAAAATTTAGCTTAAATCTCCACGATTCTATCATTGAGTGAATTTAGTAGGCTACAATACCATTAAGCATTACATGGATATTGTTAGGAAATACTTTAAGAATAGAAGACCTTTCATCTTCAAGTTAAAGGTGAATAGGATTTTTCAACAAGGAACCTTAAAAATAATATATTAGAATTTTAAATATGAGTACTACATTAAAGATACACAGATAAAGAAGTTAACATAGTAAAACAAAATTAGTAAGCTCTTATTTAATTTAAAGAGTTTATTATTAGTGAAATCAAGGATCCAACATTGCAAGCACTATGAACTCAGTCCGAATTAGTAATCGAGAAAATTCTAGAATTAAATATTGTAATTTACATTTTTAAGTCAAGGATTTTCTTGGATAATATCGTGTTTGATTTTCATACCTAATAGATCTATGAAATTAATATAAATATTCCAAAATTCTCTAGTAAATTTTAAAGTGAAATTTATCAACTTTTATGATTAAACAATTTGGTTGATAAATTCTAACCGTGATTTAAAGCAGAAAAAATTTCAATCCGTAAATAACTTGAGAATTTTAATTTCAAGAATTTTCAAGTATTGTATATTGTTAGTAGTATACCGAGAAACACTCTAACACTCAATAAGTTCTTAACTGCCAATATATTAAAAATTAGAGTTACTCCAATAGCAATTTTGGTAGAAAATGTTATCTAAGCTCAAAAATTGACATTGTCGAAAAACTATGTCATTATAGAGGCCAAGTATAGACAAAAGTCAAGTTTAGATTTTTTTTAAAGTCTAGAAATAATGTTAAGACTAAAAAAAGTCCAATATTGCTACACAATGAAAATGTATATCGGTATCAGTTTAGATAGTGTTTGGTGTATAACTATAAGTGAGCGGTAAGAAAGGACTCCTCGGAACTAAAATTCCTTGTTGGCTAAGTTAGTCATCCCTCGATAGTATAAATTTCATATGTTTTTTAGGGAATCTCTAGAGTACAAGACTACAATTGGTTTAAGCCTTGATTTGATGATAGTCCTTATGTAATATTGAGATTTTTTCTTCCTCCTTACTCCTCATCATGTGGGCATCAACATTAATGAGTGATTGATTAAACACAAATCTAGTTCAAACAAGTGTGATTAGAGCTTAATTAAAAATAGGTTAGGTGTTAAGACCAAATTAGGGGTCTATAAGAGATGCTTCATTTTCAAATGACATTCTTTCCATTCTTATCCCATTCTTTCCTACCAAAACCAATTTTCCCTTAAGCTTCCCTCTCAAAATTTTCTTCCTCTTCCACATTCAAAATTACTAATCAAATATTCTAATATCCTAGAGTAATCATCAAGGGTATAGTCTAAACTCTCTTATTCATTTTTTTTTTAGTTGGAACAAAGATTATATTTTTATTAAGTTTAGTTTATGTTTTAGAGATCAAACCAAGAAGAGAAAGGAGAGGAAAACTAGTCTTCTAGGGTGGTTTCCAGGAGAAAATCATCAAGGGTAATTCTTAACTTTCTTCCTCATTTTTTTAGTTAAAATAGAGGTTTTGTTTTTTCAAACATGAAACTCTTAGATTTTGACAATTTAAACAAAAATCCGTTACTATAAAAAATCATAATTTTAACTCTAAGTCAGGTTACCAAGAAGCATTCAAAACTATCCAAATTTACTAAAAACAAGTTCTAGTGGTTGCCTAAAAACTATTTTTACACAGCTACCACTGTGGTGTCCAATTCGGACAATTTCAGGCAATTTTCATCAAACACAAAACTTTTAGATTTTGATGAGATGGACAACTTTCATGAAGAAAATTTTTTCAAATTCTACTTCTAAAATATAGTTATAAACAATTTTCTAAAATTGTCTAAAAGCTATAAAATGGGTTGCCATTGTTTTTTCAAGTTTTTGGGCTGTCTTTGAGGTTGGATTTTAATTTTCGTGAAATATAAAAGTTTTAGATCTCAACAAAACGAAAAATTTTTATGAAAGGAAAAAAGTTGAAATTCTACCTTTATAATACAGTTATGGGCAATTAATAATGGCTGCCAGTATTAGACTCTAAAAAAGCTGTTTTTATTTTCAACGAAAACAACATTCGAAAAGTCCAAATTGTAATTTTTGTAAAACATGAAAGTTTTAGCTTTCAATAGAACGAAGAAAGTTCATAAACAAAATTTTGTAAGAATCTATCTCTAAACTGAATTGTAAATTGGATTAAGAAAAATAGTCAAAATTTTTAATTGATAAAGTTTGCAAAAAATCACTAGAAACGGTTATGCCAAAGATAGTAAAAGGAATTTTTATAAAAATAAAAGTTTTAAACTTCGTAAATAAACAAGAAACTTTTATGAAGGAAATTTTAAAAGAAAAATTGTCTTTAACATATAGTATTATAGTAACTTTTAAAACTAACTTACAAGTACTTCTCATTACTAGTTTTACAAACAAACAACCATTTAGCAACATGAGTCTATTTAACAACTAGCAATGAAATTGTAGTACTCTAAAAACTATACTAGTCTATAGTTTACTATTTGAATAAATTCAGACGCTATTTTAAAATGACAATTTTAATATGAAACTTTAGTTAAAATGGTTATAATTTTTCCATAAACTTTATCAGTTTTTAAATGAATATTTGAAAGTATTCTATAAAAGCCAAATATGTTAGACTTTTAGTATTATGACTCTAGATGTGGGGCCAATACTTGTACTAGTCTAAGAACCCTCTTGGATCAAAGTTTCAATGATGTAGTATATGGAACATGTTAAGAATGTTTTCAGGCTTAATAGGCCTTAACCTATTATGAGCCCAATATATGAATTAAGAAAATGGTCATTTATAAAGTTATGCAATTATTAAATTAGTTGATTAAAATTATTTAGATTACTTAATGATAAGTTAATTAATTAATTGCTAAATTAATTAATTATCAACCTTAGCACCAATTAATAAAGACAATTAAGGAAGACTAAAAATTATGAGGATTTAATTAATTAATCCTTGAAAGGAAATAGTGATTTTTTTTTATGATCCTTTGATAAAAGAAAAATACACCCTAGGAAACGGTTAAAATCCTTACGATTATACTAAATTTTAAATAGCATAAGACAAGTTATTTTTACACTCTCAATAGGTATTTCTATATAGAATTTATCCGTAGAGGATAGAAAATGTCAGCGAATAGAGAAACCTACAATGGAAAACATGTAAGTAGGGATCTCGCCTACAGTATGAATAGTTTTCAAATAAAATTGTTTTGCATCATTTTTAAAATTATGAAATGCATGTTCAATGTTATGACCTCCCTTATTCTATTACGTCATAGTTACTCAGTTAAGATATGATATGTTTGGATATTGTTAGATCATATATGATATGTAATGTATGTTATATTAAAATATATTATTTACTCACTTTCAATTAAGCATGTTTTTAAAATTTGGCATATGGTGCTATGTAGTAACATGTCATACTACATACACTTAATAAGACAAGTTAAGGTTGTCGTACCAACCTCTCAATCTACGATGAGATTTCAGTTTATTTCAGCATAGTTTATGATCTCGGTGTCATTGGGACCTTTCGAGCCCTAATTTCATAGGGATCAAGCGCAAGTAGTATGATTACCCGAACCTAATTAGTAAGAAAAAGACTTAAACAATTAAGTATAAAACATGTAGATAAGAAAGCATAAAATGTTCATGTATATCTTATTAAATGATTTTCAATTCTGTTTTGCAAGTCTAACTTCCTACTTACTAAATGAAAGCTCATTTAAGTATGTTCATGCTGTAGGCAATGAACCTGTCAGTAACACTTGATTGGGCAGTGATGAGCGGCGGACGAATGTTGGAGATGAGAATAAATACCTCTTACGCAAAAATATATTTTCCACAATATGATTTTTATATATTAGGTATATATGAATAGTTAAGTAGTATTATACAAATATGTTTTGCAGACTAAGATTATAGCCACATGACCTTAGTTTAAAATGAGTTTAAGACGAAAAAAAATATTGCAATAGAAAATTCAACAAATATATGTAAATTTTCTAGTAAGAAATTATAATGATATTCTTAATTTAGAATTGTTTTAAAGATTTTAATTTTGATTAAGAAATGTTTTAAAAAGAAAAGTTTTATGAAATTATTATTACTACATTTTAAGAAATTATTATTATCTTGGTTTAAAGAATTAAGTCTTAAGAAATAATTATTATTTCATTTAGGGAAATATTTAAGAAAACTTTATTAAAATTTCATTTTAGACAAATCTAAGTACCTTATCTTAAATATGTTTAAGTATTAAGATTATGTAGTGAAGTAAGGCAACATAAGTAGGGTCGTTACAAGAAAAATGTTAAATTAAGCATTTAACATCTATTCATTCTATATAATAATTGAGAGTTTTGGTTAGACTGCAAAAACTTTGTCGATAACCCTAGCAATAGTCGCGTGATGAGAGAAAGAAAGAGAAACAAAGTTCTTGCATTCCTAGTCCTGTTTTGCTCTTGCGTTAAGGTTAGTGGGAGACTAAAGGTTAGTTGAATGATCATAAGAAGCCCAAATTCCCTTCTATGCCCACATGTTCGTTTGATTGGTACTATGGACTAAGCAAGAAAGATGGTAGTTTCGTTTAAAGAACTTTTCTCGAAAAAAGATCTTCGACCACTTTTCCTTGTTGATGGCCACTTTCATACCAGATCCTCCGAAGGCCCAAGCCCAAGACTTTCATCCTACAATGCCAATGGGCTCGCTCCATGGACCCAAGCCACTCTTGGGGAACTAACATGAGTTACGGCTTTATTTTAGTTTGATTCGATTTTAAATCTCACTTGAGGACATTTTAAAGTTAATTGAACTAGAATAAATGGGCGACAAATGAAAATAATCCCAAAAGCCTTCTTTTTGCCTTTAAAAATAGCCCAAAAGCCTCTATGTTGCCTTAGACAACCCAAGGAGTTGAAACCCAGGCTCAAAAGCCTTTTCTATAGCAAAAATGCCAAGAAAACCTGGTGACAGATCACTAGGTGCCCTCCAAAGGTGCCTCCGATGAAGTTTCATTCGCGTCACCATAGCCTTTATCCAAGTCGCAAGTTCACTATCAGGGGTGTCATGTGCGCTCCTCCGTTAATGGTTCCCATGTGAATTTTCAAAATGCTCTGATGGCACGTCAACTACCAATTTTCAACTACCAAGATTTTTAGTACATTGAATTTTTGAATTTTAAAATTTTCAGATTTTTGAGATTTTGTTGCCAACTTTGGTAGCAAAACGTCTTGTTGTCAAAATACTTTTGGTAGCAAAAACTTTCAGCTATCACAATTTTTAAGTAACAAAAATTTTTGGCTACCAAAAATAGAGGTTTTTGCTACCAAATCTATGGTAGTTAATGGTTCATTTTCTTGTAGTGTTAGGTTCTTTCTTTTGGAATTTTAAGTGTTTAATGAGAGACTACTTTTCAAAGATAGGGTTTTGGCTTAGACTTCTATGTCTGTTTCTGCTAGTAGCAGTTGGTGATCTCCTTTGGGATTTTTTTATTAGTATTTTGTGGGTTGCCCAATGAGGTTTGAACTTCATAATTTCCATTTTATTTTCTATTTATTTAATAGATTTAAGCTTCCTGACGCCTGTCGCTCTTTCTCTTCATTAGTTCATTATTATTATGTTTCATTAGTTTATGATGAAGATGATGATGATGATGATGATTATTATTATTAAATAAACATCATTTGGATCCAATACTAATCATAGGTTCTTTTGTTATATATGTTCGTATACATAAGATATAATTATAAAGCACATAGTATGACCATGCAGATCACAATCGGTAAAGAAAGTGGGAAGCTTTATTTTGATAATATTGCAACGCGGTGCCAAATTTTAATTAGGAATGCAATGATTTTATCTTGTATTGTTATAATATAAATTAGAAAATACAAGCACTTACATGTTCTGAATGCATTGTGCTGGAACTCAGTAAAATTTCAATACTTTATTGATAATTTCAAAAAGAAAATAATTGAATTTATTATTAGACGCCTATTTATAAATTGACGTATATCCCGAGTCATTAATGGACTTGTATCCATCTATAATATCTTTTCATCTGTCAATAGACAAGGCAAAAATGGCTAGGGCGTCCCAAAACTCTGCTAATCTTGAGGAAAACATAGTTATGAAATTATACCAAACCACACTTTTATTAAATTTTTTTTCTTGTTTCTGGTTTCAATGAATTATATTATTAAGGAAGTTGTCTTTAGCTGTATTTATTGGCTTCTGGAGTATATTTCTTTTTAGATCTACTATTTTTTTCTTCTTCTTCTTCCATTATAGAGCAGACTTGACATAAGATCATAAAAATATAATATTGTTGCCAATTATATAGTTGCAATAAAAAAAGAATCTCAAGACTAAGGTTAGTTTGGCATTGTTGTGCTCTGTTGTAGTTTCTGTTGTGCTGTGCTGTAGTCTAGAAGCAAGTATGCTTTTGTTAAATCTTTTTTCAAAGCTGCTTTGAGGACCAAAAATAGAATTGGTTTAGTAAACTATGTATAAAATTGTTGTGGAGATATATAATGATAAAAAAGGCATATTTTACTAAGCATTTTTATAGCTTTAGTTTTTACTAATTTCAATTAAATTACAAAAATTAAACCACTCTAATTTATAATGTGATATTTGTGCATCAAAAAATAATGTAATATTTTATTTATTTGATTTATTTATTTTTATTTATTTTTTTGATAAATTATTTGATTTATTTCTAATAATTTTTTGGAGGCACTTGAATATATTTCTAAGCATATTTCTAATACGTTTTATTTCATGTTATTTGATTTATTTCAATTTGTTAAAAAAAATAGGTAGATTGAGAATTATGTATTACTATTAAGGTTAGTCTAGTAATTTTGAATTATAACAGCAGAAGTTGCTTTAAAAAAACAACCCTTGCCTGCTTCTCAACTTTTGCAGTTGTACAGTAGTGTTTAGAAACAACTTTTCAAAAACAGGATTTATTAAATACTCTAAACTTGTGGAGGCAGTTACAGTAGCTAAAAGCAGGTTTTAGAAGCAATGCGAAATGGGCCATAAGTGCTTCTTGTCCTTATTTACTAAAATTAGTTGATATAGCTTTAAGTACCTTAGCAAGCGGTCAGTTGCTTCTGTAACTCTACTATTAGATATATATTCAATAAAATATTTCATTTATTACCAGAAACTTTAAAGAACATTAAAATGATTACAAGTCATTTACAAAATATTTGTAACTATTATATTGTAAATTCCTTGATATCCGGATATTTATAAGAGGTAGAATTTGTACCATTTTTGTGCGCTTACAGTTGTATATATTTCATAGCAGATCAATGGAAAATTAATAATCCTTATTAATTATAATAGTCCTTTATAATATCATTCATAATAGTCCTTTATTCTATTGTTTACGCTGAGTAGTCATTGTAATACAAATAGTTTCATAAGATAAGGGCACTCTTTTATTTAAAAGCCTACACCTCAATGCATGTCATTAAGCCAGTGGCAATTAAGTACAAAGTTCATAAGACAAGTACTATATTGGAATGATAGGTGCCAATACAATGCTAGATGGAAACATATAGTAGTTGTGTGCGCGCACTAGCTGGTGCACTCCACACGACAAACACATGTATGGGATATTAGTTAAGGGCAGTGGATCCCCACAGACACTTCGGCGGGCAACTCTCGTTTTTGTCAACGCATTGACAATATGGCGGAAGGATAGGCAAGCACCTGTTGTGTTTACAGCCTGGGGGCATTATCACGCTCCGAAATATAGGAGGTGACGTGGCAGGTTAATTGAATTAATTAAGAAGAAATTTTAATTAAAACACAAGTTTAAGAATTTGATTAATTATAGAAAGTGTGATAGTTTAAAATCCTTTTAAGCTTATATAATAATTAAACAAATAAGTTAAAAACAAAATAAGATAAAATAATAAAGAAAAGGGGAATGTAGGTGTTGGGTCCCACTGACCCACAACTTGTGCACACATATAGTGCCGCCAATATTAAATTTACAACCACAGTCTAAAATAAAAAGAGAGATTAAAATAATACATGCCTTGTTTTTATAGTTCAAATAACTTACATTGGTTCCTCTACTGCTCATAAGTCTAGTTGGTGGACTCTCTGTCGATCCTAAGTTGTACTCCACCTAGGGGAAAGATTTTGAAAACAGATAAAATGTGAGCGAAAGGCTCAGTAGGACTATATTTTTAAAACTGATAAATAATTTAAATACAAATTTACCTTTCAAAGAAATAATTCGAAAACAAAGTTAAATAAATAAATGCATTTAAATAAATCTTATTGAAAACAGTTCGTCTAAAAAGTACCTTTAATCTTTCTTAAGCAAACCATATATATGACACCACCGTAGTGGCCCAACTGGGTTTCGGGGCCTGCCCTCAAAGTCGCACGCTACACGACCCAATCTTTGATATGGCATCATGCCCGTCTATATATTTCTATTAGTTATCAAAATCTCTTTTTACCCGGTATTCTCATTTACATTCATTATGAGGTTTGTTATAAAAATCACCTCAATCTACCGTTTATGAAAACAATCAATAGAAATCATTTTTCAATCAATCATTGAAAACACTTTAATAAAAATCCTTTTTGAGGCCAAAATCTTTTAAAACTAGGTTACCAAGGAAGAGTGGTAGAAGTCCTACCTTAATACTCGTGTCGGTGTCCCACACCATAGTCCTGGTCAACTATACATCAGCTCCGAGGAACTACAAAAAACCTTAAATATATAATCCAAGTCTATCAGTACCTAGCTTAAGGTATCTTATGTTACTAAATTATCTCATGGTGTTCTAGTGTGCCATTTAAGTCTATAAAATCATATTGTAACGTTAAAATCTCCATCAGGATTCAAAACGGTGAAAACGGGTAACAAAACAACAAATTTCAACTATGCTCGATCGGCCTACCGGTCTTCCTAGTTCAGCCTACCGAACTATACAGTTCAGCCTGCCAAATAATCAGGTCCGGTCGGTCGAACTTTTTCAAGTTTGGCCTGCCGATCGTATAAATCCGGCCTGCCAAACTCTTAAATCCAGCCTGTCGAACATGAAGTTCAGCTTGCCGAACTGAAAAATTGTGAACTTTTCAAAGCATGGGTTTTGGCCTCCCTAAGCCCAAATCCTCATTTTAACTTGTTTTTCTCAATTCTCAAGCATAGAAAACATCTATAGATGATAGAAAAACATTATAAAATACTTTTGGACTAATTTAAACAAGATTTGCTCAAAAATTTTGAATAAATCCAAAAATAGAGAAAAATAGCAAAAAATAAAAAATCTTGATTTAAATTCATTTTTCTTCAAAGTAAGCTTAGATTCTAGTTATTTTAAATTCCTCTAACTTAGATTAAAGGTTTTCTATGCTTAAATGAACTTAGATTTCAAAATTCAAAGAAAATTGAAAAATTTAGAAAAGTTTTAAAATTTGAAAACTAACATCGAATAGAAACTTTAAATCGTGTTTTTAATCAGCCAAACGCATTCCCGAGCTTCCAATCCACTAAAAACCAAAGTTTAGGCTTGATTTTTTTGAATAAAAATTGAGAGAAAGAGGGAGAAAGAGAGAGAGAAGTGAGGGAGTGAGAGACAAAAGAGAGAGGAAGAGAGAAAGCTGAGTGAAAAAGAGAGAGAGGAGAAGGATTAAATAAAGAGGAGGAAGTTGGTTGCTGCAAGAAACCATGTGTAGCAAACAGATTTCAAATGGAACATGTTCGGCATTTGACAAATTGTTTTGTTTCAAAAATTCAAAATAACAAATAAAAATAATTAAAAGTAATTTTAAATCATTAAAATAATAAAAAATAAAATTAATTTAGTAATTTCACAAAATAACCAAATTAAGCTTAAAACATTCATTATGGCACACTAATCCACCATTTTATACACTAATAACATTTAATTAATTTCGGGGCATTACAGCTCTCCTCTCTTAAAAGAAATTTCACCCTCAAAATTTACAAATCAATTCAAAAACAAAACAAATGTGGATACAACTCCCGCATAATGGACTCTAATTCCCAAGTGGCTTCATCAATCTCGTGATGCTGCCACACGACTTTCACTAACAGTATGTTTTGACGTCATAAGTTGATCACTTTCTGGTCGATAATCTGAATTGGCACTTCCTTGTACGTCATATCTTCTTGGATCTGCATGTCATGAAATGAGACTATCTTGTTTTGCTTAGGTAGACACTTCCAAAGCATCGACACATAGAATATGTCGTGAACATGAGATAGCTCGGGAGGAAGATCTAGGCGATAGGCAACCACACCCACGCGTTGTGTAATCTCGAACAGTCCAACAAATCTCGGTGCAAGCTTACCACTTACTCTTAATTGCGTGATGCCTTTGCGAGGTGATACCATTAAGAGAACGAAATCTCCTACCTTGAATTCCAAAGGTCAGCGTCTTCTATCTGCGTAACTCTTTTGCCTACTCTGAGCTACCTTCAATCATTCCCGTATCTTGCTAACCTTTTCATTGCTATCATGAATCTTATCTAGCCCAAGAGTGATTCTATCTTTTGATTTTGACTAACACACTGGTGACTGACACGGTCGTCCATATAGCTCTTCGAATGGTGCCATGCTAAGACTCGCTTGGTAGCTGTTGTTGTACGCAAACTCTACTAGATGCAAGTATTTCTTCCAGTTTCCACCGAAGTCTAACGCACATGCACACAATTTATCATCGAGAATCTAAATGACCCGCTTAGGTTACCCATCAATTTAAGGATGAAATGCCGTACTGAAATTCAAATCCATACCCAAGGCCTCCTGAAAGCTTCTCCAGTACTTGGCATTAAAGCTGGTGTCTCTATCAGATGTGATGGACAAAGGGTCTTCATGTAATGTCACTATATTCTACAGATATAATTCTTAGAACTTTTCTTGAACAAGTCGATCTGAAGGGAATAAAATGTGCTGATTTCGTTAACCTGTCGACCACAACCCAAACAGCATCGTGCCTTCGCTCTGTCCTCGGCAAATCGATGAGAAAATCCATCATGATGTGCTCCCAATTTCATCTTGGAATAGGAAGTGGCTAAAGCTGACCTGTTGATTTCTGATGCTCGGCTTTCACCTAAAGACAAGTAGCACATTTGGCCACGTATTCTCGAACATCCTTCTTCATACCTCTCCACCAATATTGTCTCTTCAGATCAGATACATCTTTGTGCTCCCTAGATGAATAGCAAATTGAGACTTGTGGGTTTCATCCATTGCAGCCTTAATTACTTCTGCAATTGCTGGAACTGCTAGATGTTCCCTAAAATACAGCGATCCATCAACATGTATCCTCGATTCTTCAAATTGCTCTCTGTTCTGAATTCGTGTCCAGATTCCTTGCAAATGCTGATCTCGCCACTGGTTTTGTTTCACCATCTAAACAAGAGCTTGGGTCGTCTCTATATGGTATACCGAAACTCGATCGTAATCTTCATAGCACTGTAGCCCATACTCACTTACTATTGAATCCCTTTTTTAATCCTCAAGAGCTAAACAAGTGAGAATTCCTAAAGACTTCCTCTTGAGCGCATCTATAACACCCAGAAAATTTAATTAGGCATGATTGGTGTCTAGATGGTGGATTAGTATGCCTTGATATAAATTTGAACTTAATTTAAGTATTTTAATAGTATTTTAAATTTATTCCCATTTTAATTATTCTTATATGTTATATTGGATTTTGAAACAAAATAATTTGTCAAATGCCTGATACTTCCCAACCACAAACTGGGTGCCAGAGCACACGGTTTTACTCTATAAACCACCCTTCCCTTCTCTATTCATTCTTCGTCACTCTCACTTTCCCTCACTCTCTCTTGGGCGCTTTCTCTCTTTTCCCCTCTTTCCCTCATGTTGCCCTCTCTCCCTCTCTTCATTTTGATTCAAATTTTTGAGTTTGAGCTTGATTCTCAACTGGATTGGGAGGTGAGAAGCACGATTTAGGCATCCACAAACCATTTTAAAGCTTTGATTCAAGGTTAGTTTTGTTTTTTTTCAAATTTTGAAAATTCGTTCTAAATTTTTTCAATTTCTTTAAAATGTTGTGATTGGAGTTTCTTAAGCTTAGGAAACTTCTAATCTAAGTTGGTAGGACTTGAATCAACTAAAATCTAGGCTTGATTTCATGAAATTTGGATTAAATCAAGTTTTTTCCTTTTTCTCCATTTTTGGATTTCCTTGAAAATTTCTATGTAAATATTGTTTGAATGTGTTTAAATGTGTTCTATTGTGTTTGTTTATCATCTATGATCATTATATATGCTCTGGGACTTGGAATAAATAGGTTTTAATTTGATTTTGGGCATGGGACGCCAAGAATTAAAGTCTTGGCCCTCCCATATTTTTCCAGTTTGGTAGGCCGAACTCTATGTTCGGCAGGTTGGATTCATAGGTTCGATAGGCCGGATTCATTTGGTCAGCAGGCCGAACGTGGGCTAGTTTGGCAGGCAGATCCCAATTGGCCGACAGGCCGAATTCTAGAGTTTGGTAGGCCAAACCAGGGGTTCTGACAAGCCGACCAAACCTTATGAAAAATGACCTTTTTCGCCCGTTTTCACTGTTTAAGACCTAGATCAAGATTTTTACCATATAAAATGATCTTGTGAACACTAAAGGCATACTAAACCACCATGAGATAGCTTAGGGATGTAAAATACCTCAAGTTAGGAATTGATAAATTTAGTTTTAACCTAAGGTTGTTCATGGTTTTGTGGAGCTAACGTATAGTGAGTCAGGACTATAGTGTTGAACTTTGATACGAAATATCAAGGTAGGACTTCTATCACTTCTCCTTGGTAGCCATGTTTTGAAAGGAATTGTCCACAAAGTATTTCCTTCTCAAATGATTCAAGCAATGGAATTTATTACGTATTTTCATTATTGGTTAAATAATGAATGATCATAACAAATGTAATGAGAATATTTGGTAAAAGACACATGATAATGATATGACATCGGACGTGTCAATTGGCACTATTTAGAATGACAAAATAGAGCATGATTCCATGTACAAAGATTGGGTCGTGGGGAGCACGATCTTGGGGGTAGGTCCCGAAACCCAACTAGGTCAATTTGGTGGTGAATCATATGGCTTTGCCTACAATATAATGATGAGATTATTTATAGATGAATAAATAATTAATCGGTGTGAATCAATCCAATGAGTTTTGATTTGTTACCTATTATTTATTTGTTTTATGTTATAGCTTATGCTAAATTATGAAATATATGTGTTTAAACTAAATGTTTTTAAAGACTTAGTCCTACTGAGCCTTTCGCTCACATTTTTCTGTTTTGAAACTTTCCCCCCCTTCTAGGTGGAACTCAGCTTAGGGAGGACTGAAGAACCGGGAAGAAACTGTAGGGTTAGGATATTCTTTCCTAGGATATTTTCAAACAAGGCATGTAATATTTTAATTTACTTAACTTTCCTTGGACTATGGTTATGTATTTAATATTGCTAGTACCATGTGTGCACTCTAAAGTTGGTCGATGGGGCCCAATGGTGTTTGTTTATCTAATATTTTCCTCTTTCACTTCCTCGCCTCCATGCATTTTACAAATAATCTCCACGAATTTTAATAGCTTCATATTATTATAATTAATGTTTAATATCTCTCAAAATGACGGTTTCTATAGAATTTAATTTATTTAATCTAATTATTCTGCCACGTCATCCCTCGAATTTTGGGCCGTGACAAACTATATCAGAGCCTTAGGTTTATGAACCTTGAAAATTATGCACACATAGGTATGGCAATGAGAAACCACTAATAGTCCAATTTTGTTTTCAGAACCGAGGGAATGGCACCAAGATTTCATCCAGCTACTGCAAATGCGAATCTTATAGATGTGGAATGCTTGATGGGAGCTATGTTCACTGCCTTTCGATAGATGGCAGAAAGGATTAGGCCTAAGGATTCCGAGGCGAGTCACCGACATACGTACTTTAAAGAGTTCCATTGCGCATTTATTCCAACTTTTGATGGGAACAGGGACCTATAGATCGCTGAATACTGGTTGGATCCAATAGTAAAGCATTTAGACACTCTTGGAGTACCAATGGAGTACCACGTTGATTTTGTAGCTTACAAGTTGGAAGGCAGTGCCAATACATGGTGGAAACAAGCAAAACATTTGGAAAATGCTAGAAACATTAGTTGGGATAGATACAAGGAGCTGTTCTATGAGCGTTACTTTCCATTAGGATATAGGGATCAAAAGGTTACCGAATTTTATCGATTGGAGCAGGGTGATATGATGGTTTGGGAATATGAGGCTAAGTTTAATGAGTTGGCTAAGTTTGCTCGATCCGCTATGGCTTCTGAGCGGGAGAAATGTATTAAGTTTTAAGACGGGCTTAAGGCATCTATTTGACGGCAAGTGGTGGCCTTACGACTTCAAAATTTTGGTGAGTTAGTATCTTTAGCAATTTCTATGGAGAGTGAACATGCTCTTTATAGTGAGAATCAGGCAAGAATGTTAGGAGGACCTCAGAGGAGTAGTCAGAGAAATAGTGGTAACCACCAAGCCCAAATGAAGAACCAGCAGGGAAATGCTAGCAGTGGGAGTAATAGTTCATCAGACAGTGGGCGTAGCAACCCCTATAGCTTTCATTGTCATTATTGCCAGCAGCCAGGACATATCAAAAGAAATTGCCTAATTAGGAATGCTTGACAGGGATTCCAAGCTGGAGAGGGTGCAAGTCGTTAGTTCCAAGGTTAGTTTTCAATACCTCCACAAGAACCTCCTCAGCTGCCTTTTCACCAGTCCTCTCTACAATAGATGCAGTACCCGACTCAAGGGCATCAACAACAGGGTTTCTAGTGGAACACTCTACAGTATCACACACCAAGTACTACTAGTGTGCAATCGCCTCTACCGTAGCAATATCGACTAGCTAATCTGGGACCCAGCAACAACAATAAGGGAAAAGAGAAGTCTCTAGCCTAGATCCACACCATGACATCAGGGAGCTTGGATGCTTAAACCATCCATGCTGTGGTTGATGGTATGATCTTAGTTTCCCAGTCTTTAGCCCATGTTCTATTTGATACTGGTGTCACTCATTCCCTCAGCTCGAGTTCTTTTGTACATGCCTTGGGTTTAAAAATAGAGGAATTTAATGAGCCTTTGATGATTTCCTCACCTCTAGGGTAGGTGCATGTACACTGCAAGATAGTGATTGGGGGTGAGATTCTAAAAAGTGATTTGATTGTAATGCCCATGAGATCATATGATGTAATGTTGGGAATGGACTGGTTGTCTAGATACAATGCTCTGGTTGATTGTTAACTTAGGAGGGTAACCCTAGTTTCTAATAGGGGGACGATGATCACTTACCAGGGTCGTAATGATCGGGTAATGGGTGAGCGACTCATGAAATCATGTCTTAAAGGATGAAGGAATTGGTTTTTTATGCACTTCTCTTGGATCTTGAAGAAGAGCCTAATGTAACAAGGAGGAAAATAATGATACTAGTGGTTGATGAATTCGACGATGTCTTCCCTGATGAGTTACCAGGATTACCACCATATCGAGAGATTGAGTTCAGCATTGAGTTGTTTCCCAGTACTACTTTGATCTTCGTAGCACTGTATCGAATGGCACCACAGAAATGCAAGAACTTACGGAATAGTTATAGGAATTAGCAGATAAGGCATATATTCATAACAGTACGTCGCCATGGGGTGTATCGGCTTTGTTAACCAAAAAGCATGACGGTACCCCCTTCGGTTATGTATTGATTATCGCAGCTAAATAGGGTCATCGTGAAGAATAAGCATCCATTACCCAGGATCGATAAGTTATTTGACCAGTTAGGAGGTTCCTAATTTTTTTGAAAATAGATTTGCGATTCGGATACCACCAGCTCAGGATTAAGGAGCAGGATATTCCTAAGACTACCTTTAGGACTTGGTATGGACACTTTGAGTTTCTGGTAATGCCGTTTGGGCTGACAAACGCTCCTGTAGCTTTCATGGATCTAATGAACAGGATTTTCAGGCCTTATTTAGATCAATTTGTGATGGTGTTTATTGATGACATACTGATCTATTTTAAGACCTCGGAGGAGCATGAGCAGTACCTTAGGATCGTGCTTCAGATTCTGCGAGAACACCAGCTGTACACCAAAAAGGAAGAGTGTGAGTTCTAGTTAACTGAGGTTAAGTTTCTCAGACATATCATCTTCGAGCAAGGCATCTTAGTAGATCCGTCTAAGATTGAGGCTATAGTATAGTGGGAACGACCAAGGAATGTGGCCGAAATCCATAGCTTCTTGGAACTTGTTGGGTATTATAGAAAGTTCGTGAAGGATTTCTCTAAGATAGTAGCCCCATTGACACCGTTGATTAGGAAGAATGTTAGGTTTGAATGGAATGAGGACTGTAAGTATGCATTCCAAGAGTTGAAGGATTGGTTGACTACAGCTCCTGTATTGATTATTCCAAACATTGATGAGCCTTATGAGGTCTACACCAATGCATCGGGACGAGGACTCGGATGCATGTTGATGCAGCATGGACGAGTTATAGTTTATGGATCACGACAATTAAGGCCCCATGAACAGAACTATCCTATGCACGATTTGGAGCTTACAACAATGATTTATGCCTTGAAGATTTAGAGATGCTACTTGCATGGAGCAACATTCCAGTTTTTCTCAGACCATAAGAGCTTGAGGTATTTGTTCACACAAAGGGATTTGAATCTAAGACAGTGAAGATTGATGGAGTATATGGAAGATTATGATTTCATGTTGTAGTATCATCCGAGTAAGGCCAACATAGGCGTAGATGCGCTCAGCAGGAAAGCTTTAGGATTTCTCGCATGTTTAGCACTGGAGGATTGGAGGAGAGACGCTACAGTGAGCGAGTATGGGTTGCAGTACTACAATGGTGGCGATCAGGTTTTGGTGTACGACATGGAAACTACTCCAACTCTCATTTGGATGATAAAGTAGAACCAATGGTGGACCAACACATTCAGGGAATATGGACTTGGATCCAGAACGGAGAGTAGTTTGAAGAGTGGAGGTTCATGCAGATGGGTTGTTATACTTTAGGGAACACCTAGTGTTAGTGATGTGCCCTAGGCCAATTATGTAATGACCACAGATTGACTTCATTACATTTGCATTTTATTAATAAAGAGGCATTTTCATTATTATTATTTTTATTTTATGAATAGTTAATTCTGCCTAAGGTCATCAAGTATGTGACTTGATAGTAAAACTCTTTGGTGAAAATTGAATTATATTCTTAATTATCCCTAGTCGATTATTATTATTAGGATAATAATGAATGAAGACTAGTATGAAGTTTGACTGATGATTATGTTTTACTAATCATGCGTATAAGATACTAAGTCAAGTCATAGATACATATTTGAGAAATGATGCATTGGATCGACCCGCTATGAGAATACTACATGGGTAATTGTCATAAGTGATTCTCATCATAATAGTATTATTCTAGTCCTCTGACCTGAAATCATCATGGTTTCCTACATGACAAGTTCTATATTTTGACACAATCTAATATTATCTTTAACAAGATGATGGAATAGATTGTCGTTGGATATCAAGTGAATCATGTGAGGAATGTGAGTGATTAAGAAGGAATTTGTCCCTCATTTATCATGAGAAAGATATTTATGGGCCCCTCGATAAGTTAAACTAAAGTAAAATGTATGGCCATACTGAAATGAATTGATAAAGGTTATCAATATCAGTCTACTTAAGATCGAGAGATAATATGATTAAATAGTATAAGGATGACATAAACCATGCCTTATGTTTAATCAAGGTTTCTAGTGACAAAAAGGACTTTAATACTTATTGTGGATTAGGTTATGTCAGATTATTGACATTCGCATAACTTGGGTAATCATAATGTCTTGCTAGAGGCCGCTTATGATTTGTGGGCTAGAAACAGAATTATAAGTCCACTACCAACGTTATGTGAACCTACAGGGTCGCACACTTAGAACAGATCAAGAACGAATTTTTGGTTAACTGTGTCTAGGTTCAATGAACCTGATAATGTCCAAATTCGATGGACTAGATATGTCTACGTTCATTGAATATGACATTATCTAGATTATCTGAATCATATTCAAAGTACTAACATTATCTAGATTTTCTGAATCAGATTTAAATAACAGACATTATCTAGATTATCTAAGTCATATTCGAATTACAGTTTACCCTATTTACAATCTGACTCTATCTCAAAGTCAACAGATATATATATATATATATATCTGCTTTAGGGTTTTTAACCGAATGAAGAAAAAAGAAGGTGTTCTATCATTCTAAAAGGGCAAAAAACATTAAAACCCTAAAATTAGAGAGAGTCTTTTAACGCAAAAGAGAGGGTGCTAGCACACCAATTTGTTTTTGAGAGAGTTTGTTCGTGTGGATACCTGCAGAGGGCGTTGCTCTAAGTAACAACGTCTAAATCCAATCTCAAATACTAAAAGCTCAAGTTAAGGTGTCACCAGAGTGAACCCGCTCTCTCCCTTCGAGAATCTTGCCTTTTTGTCATCCTGGTAAGATTCTATGACTTTCTTATCAATCTAATCGAATTGCATGGATCTTGCGAGGGTTTTGTGGGAATTAATTTTTAATTTTCCATTCGTATTTGAATCACAAAATCCAACAAAACCCAACACCTAGTAGTACCCGCGATCGAGGACATAACAAAAGTCATGATGGACGAAGCTTGGAGTTCCTTTATCCAGGGAGTAGAAAGATGTATCATGATTTGAAGAGGTAGTATTGGTGGAGAGGCATGAAGAGGGATGTCCAAGAATACGTGGCTAAGTGCGTGACTTGTCTCCAGGTGAAGTTTGAGCATCAAAAGCCCGCTGGTCAGCTTCAGCCATTACCTATTTTGGGATGGAAATAGGAACACGTCATGATGGATTTTCTCATCGAGTTATTGAGGATGGAATAAAGGCATGACGCGATTTGGGTTATCATTGACAGGTTGACAATATCAGTGCATTTTATCCCATTTAGATCGACATGTTCGAGGTGTGTTCTGGGAGAGCTGTATTTGCAAAATATAGTGAGGTTGCATGGAGTTCCTTTATCCATCACTTCTGATAGAGACACTCAGTTTAATGCCAAGTATTGGAGGATTTTTTAGGAGCTTTGAGCATAGACTTGAACTTCAGCACAGCCTTTCACCTTCAGACCAATGGACAGTCTAAGCAGGTTATTCAGATCCTTGAGGATATGCTACGTACGTGCATCTTAGACTTTGACGGGAATTGGAAGAAATATTTGCATTTGATAGAGTTCGCATACAATAATAGTTATCAAGTGAGCATCAGGATGGCACCATTCGAAGCACTTTATGGACGACCGTGTAGTTCACTAGTATGTGGGGTGGAGCTAGAAGATAGAGTTGTTCTTGGACTTGATGAGATTTGTGATAGCAACGAGAAAGTCACCGTGATTCATGATCTGTTGAGGGCTGCTCAGAGTAGGCAGAAGAGCTACACAGATAAGAGGCATTGGCCTTTGGAATTCAAGGTCGGGGATTTTGTTCTTCTAAAAGTTTCATAGTGCAAAGGCGTAAAGTGTTCTGTTGTATGTGGGAAACTTGCGCTGAGGTACATCAGACCATTCGAGGTCACTCAACATATAGGTGTAAAGCGTTCTTCTCACATTCATGATTTGTTCTACGTATCGATGCTTTGGAATTGTTTGCCCGAACCGAGTAAAATTATCTCATTTCATGATGTGCAGGTTCAGGAAGACATGACTTACGAGGAGGTGCTGATTCAAACTATAGATTGAAAGGTGATAAGCTTGCGATGCCATGAAATACCCCTAGTGAAAGTCATGTGGCAACATCACGGAGCTGATGAAGTGACTTGGGAATTAAAGTCGACTATGAGAGAGTTGTACCCTCATTTATTCTATTTTTAATCCGACTTTTAATTTTGGGGATGAAATTTTCTTTAGGGGTGGAGAGTTGTAACACCCAGAAAATTTAATTAGGCATGATTGGTGTCTAGATGGTGGATTAGTATGCCTTGATGTAAATTTGAACTTAGTTTAAGTATTCTATAGTATTTTAAACTTATTCCCATTTTTAATTATTCTTATATGTTATCTTGGATTTTGAAACAAAATAATTTGTCAAATGTCCGATATGTCCCAACCACAAATTGGGTGCCGAGCACATGGTTTTATTCTATAAACCACCCTTCCCTTCTCTGTTTATTCTCTATCACTCTCACCCTCCCTCACTCTCTTTCAAGCGCTCTCTCTTTCTTCCCTTCTTTCCCTCACGCTGCCCTTTCTCCCTCTCTTCATTTTGATTCAAATTTTTGAGTTTGAGCTTGATTCTCAGCTAGATTGGGAGGTGATAAGCACGATTTGGGCATCCACAAACCATTTTAAAGCTTCGATTCGAGGTTAGTTTTGTTGTATTTCAAATTTTGAAAATTCCTTCTAAATTTTTTCAATTTCTTTAAACTGTTGTCATTGGAGTTTCCTGAGCTTAGGAAACTCCTAATCTAAGTTGGTAGGACTTGAATCAACTAAAATCTAGGCTTAATTTCATGAAATTTGGATTAAATCAAGTTTTGTCCTTTTTCTCCATTTTCAGATTTCCTTGAAAATTTCTATGTAAATATTATTTAAATGTGTTTTAATGTGTTTCTCTCATATTTTTCTAGTTCGGTAGGCCAAACTCGATGTTCGACAGGCTGGATTTATAGGTTTGGCAGGCTAGATTCATCTAGTCGGTAGGCTGAACCTGGGCCAGTTCGACAGGCCAATCTTAGTTGGCTGGTAGGCTAAACTATGGAGTTCGGTAGGCTGAACCAGGGGTTCCAATAGGCCGATCAAACCTTGTGAAAAATGTGGCGTCTGGCCTGAGCGTACTCCCTCAAGCCTCCATAGGACCCACCTTGCAGGGCCCTCGGACTTATGGCTCTTATTGGTAGACCATCCTCGTGCCACCCACTCATCCGTACTGTCCCCTCTAGGGCCCTCTGGCCCCTCAGGGTTTTTCTTTCACGTCCCTTGGGTTTGAACCTCAAACCTCCCTTAAGAGGTTCTTATTTCCATCTCGAGTACCAATTGAGCTAGCTTAATTGGTACTTGAGATGGAAATAAGAACCTCTTAAGGGGGGTTTGATGTTCGAACCTGAGAGACACGAAAGAAAACCCTAAGGGGCTAGAGGGCCCCAGAGGGGATAGTACGGATGCGTGAGCGGCACAGGGATGGCTACAAATAAGAGCCATAAGTTCGGGGGTCCTGCAAGGTGGGTCCTATAGAGGCTTAAGGGAGCACACCCGTGTCGGACGCCACAATAAAATGAGCGTTTTATTGTGGCATCCGGCCCAGGCATACTTCCTCAAGCCTCCATAAGACCCACCTTGCGGAGCCCTCAGACTTATGGCTCTTATTGGTAGACCATCCCTGTGCCGCCCA
>CAMOHE010053968.1:0-33640 GCA_946598075.1 Artocarpus hirsutus
ATTAATTAATTAATAAATAATTAAATAATGATTTAATTAACCATAATTAATTAATATACATTCACCACATAATCCATGACAACATATAATATTATATAGCAACCTAGAGTGCCAACTCTCTACAAAATTAAATTCAAGCATAGGAGAGATTAAGATCATATAATTTATACGCATAGCATGATCACAAACTCATAAATTTATGTAAAAACCATGGCTCTGATACCAATTGTTGGAAAAATAATATACAACAGAATTTTAAAATTTTAAATCAGAGTATTTTCTAAAACATAAGTTTGACATGCTATATGTATAAATTAACCTGATCTTACTGACCTTGTATTCGTCGAAAAGCTCCCGAAATCTGTGTAGAGAAGTAACGTTCCAGAAGAGCCTCAACCAACTGGTCTTCTTTGCTATTCTCTATCCACGATCGGAGTGAGTGTGGGCTCACACGTACAGCTCTTCCTCAAGGTGACTCTCCTTCCAACCAATTGAGAGAACCCAAAGCTAGTGTTCGTGATTTGTGAACAAGAGCTCTCAGGGAGTTTCAGATTCTCACCAGTAGAGTATCACTCTTAATCTCTCTATTGATCTGAATAACTCATTAGACTCACTCCCTATTTATAGAGGTTGGGTCTAGGGTCATTCCTTATTAGATAAGTCTCAAAAATTCAAAACAAAACCAAATTCGGGTCTATATCGGATAAGATACGCGTAAAAACGCGTGAAAACGAGCGATTTTTAATTCGCACATAGGCAGGCCGAACTTTTTCATAGGCAGGTTGAACTTTAAGTTCGGCATGCCGAACTGCTGAAATAAAAATCACGCGAATCTTTTATTTTCCACCCGAGATTCTATAGGATAAAGCCTCAGTTTTAATTCAAATAACACAATAGAGAAGTTATCTAATTAAAACAACTTTATCTAGATAATCTCTAAGAAAATAAATAGATTCCTAATAATTCTACAAGTTTATCTTGATTTAAATTATCCAAAATTAAATCAACTGATAAACAGACAAGAATTATCTGACCCCAATAATTCAACAAGTTTATCTTGAATTAATTTTGTTTACAAAATTTATTCAACCGACAAACAGACATGAATTATTTGATTCTTCCAAATTTCAACCAATCTAATAAATCAACATAAGTCACCAATTATTGTAAAAGCATGTCGTATCGTTACAGGATTTTGTGAGCTAGCAAAGGGGACCAAATGTACCTATATAGTTTAAGCTCTTGATAATTATGAAACCCAATAACCTATATATACATTTCATAATTATCAACTCCAACGCTACTCCACTAAAAGCTTGGAGCTGCACTCTCGAACTCTATAGAATTACGAAGCCCGTATAGCTAAGTCTCCATGATATATCATAGTGTATCGTATCCCCATAGGATTATCCATAATCGGCTTAAGGACAAGTTCTGTTTTACCTTCCTGATTATTTTTATCTTACGTTCCATTATCTCACCATTAAAAAACTTACCATCCAAAGACAGTATACCATTCAGTTACACCTATGTATCCAAATGGTTGAGCGCTCCAATTTTTTAATTACAAGATAATGCATATAAGAGGATATCACTACTCCTAAAGAGGAGCTATGGATTCCATATCTATGAATAACAGGTCTACATCATCAAGAGTCATGCCTGCAATGTACCGGTATGCATACCATTATTAAGATGTGGGTGTCACCCTTTGGCATATCAAAAGACACAAGTCAATATAACAGGCCCACTAGTCATCTCAGGATTAAGATGCAATACAAATGATTGTCTAAAGTGAATCGATTTGCCAAGATAGAATTATTTATCCAAATCAATTCACTTTATGTCCCAATCCAACACATCGTCACCTATGACAACGTGCCAATGTTTCTATTCACGGAGTCCACCTCCGATGGTCAAGACAAACCATGTCCCAATAGGGATATAGACAACATAACAATCTTTATATGAATAAAGCACCCAACTTTATTCCCTCGATTGTGGATCTTATGATTTAGACCGTCACCTTAAGAATCGTGTCTTCCGCATAATCTGTCCATCATATGCCCAATTCTTAAAGGTTTAGACTGACAGTCTCAGACTATTGTTTGCTTATCATACATTCAACAAATAAGAACGTAAAGAGGACAAGATTTGGTATATGAATAATAAATGAATTCTTTATTGATAAAAATGTCTCCAAAAACTTATTACATTTTTACTCCATTAGGGCATACATGTCTAACAATTACGGTGTGGGACACTGACACGAGTATTGAGGTAGGACTTCTACCCTTCCTTTGGTAGCCAATTTTAAATGTTTTGGCCTCAAAGTGATTTTTAATAAAATGTTTTTCAATGATTGGTTGAAAAAGGATTTCTTGTTCACTATTTTCTTAAACAGTAGATTGAGGTGTTTTCATAATAAACCTCACAATAAATGTTAATGATTATATTTGGTAAATAGAGATTTTAATTATAAAAAGATATACGGGCATGATGCCATATCAGAGATCGGGTCGTGTAGTGAACGACCTTGGGGGCATGTCCTGAAACCTAGTTGGGCCACTTCATTGGTGAATATCATGGTTTGCCTGAAATAATAAAAAGGTACACTTGATGAACTGTTTCGAATATATTTTTGATAAACGAAAGTATTTATTTAATTTATTTTTATTTATTTATTACGAAATGTTGCATGAAACTATTTATCTGTTTATTTTTTTAAAATATAGTCCTACTGAGCCTTTTGCTCACATTTTACTTGTTTTAAAATCTTACCCAATAGGTTGTTATCAGCTTAGGATCGGAGAAGGGTCCGCTGACCAGACTTGTGACCAATAGAAGATTTTGAGTAGGTTGTATTACAAAAATTCAAGGCATGTAAAAACTTAACTTTTCTTTTATTCTGGACTGTGGTTGTATTGTAATATTGTCAGTACTGTGTGTGTGCACAAAATGTGGGCCAGTGGGACTCATTTCCGCTTCACCTCATATTTTGATTATTTTTATTGTTTCTTTATTTGTTTAAATATTATGATTGCTCATCACAAAAAGATTTTAAAATTATCACATTTTTATTTATAAATTTAATTCCAAAAAACCTAATTTTTAACTAAATTTCCACTTAATTAACTTAATTAATCTACCACGTCACCTCCCGTACTCTAGGGCATGACAGATCCTCCTATGCTGAGGGTTTGGGTGCCGGGCTCATTCTAACAAGCCTAGATGGATATAAGACAATCTATCCACTTTGATTTGATTTTAAGGCCTTTAATAATGAGGCGGAGTATGAAGTGCTCCTGGACGGACTCAAAATCACCAAGAATCTTGCGGTAGACCGCATTGTCATTCATAGTGATTCTATGCTCGTCGTCCAAAAGGTCACTGTGGTGTTTCAAGCCCAGACAAAATCCATGACCACGTATTTACAAGAGGCCCGGACATTGCTTGGGTAGTTTAAATCTTATTCATTCAAGCAGATCCCCAGATTGAAAAACTCTGAGGCCGATGCACTTGCTTGGCTAGCCTCGACCTGGGCGATAGTGAGTTAATCTTGGTCCCCATTGAAAGGTTAGCCGAGCCAAGTATTAACAAAAAAGTGGCAAGTGTAGCCGAAGAGCAGGAGACCACCTAGATGAACCTGATCATCTGATGCTTGATCACAACCAAATTGCCCAACAACCGAGAAGAGGCATGCTGTATCCGCAACAGCTCGGCCTGGTATTTGATAATCGGTTCCAAGCTATATCGACGAGGCTACACTACATCATGTTTGAAGTGTGTAGGGCCCAAAAAGGCTCAATATCTAATGAAGGAGATCCATGAGGGGCTATATGGTAATCATTCTGAGGGGCGATCCCTAGCATAGAAATGTCTTCGGTAGGGGTATTATTGGGCCAACCATAGAGAAAGATTGTAAGAACTTCGTGCGAAAATGTATAAAATGTCATCAATTTGTGAGGGTGCCTAGGCACCACACCGAGCCACTTACCTTAGTAACATCAACATAGCCTTTTGCTAAGTGGGCCATCAATCTTATCGGGCCTCTTCCTTAAGCCCAGTCTTAGTTTAAGTACTAAATTGTGGCCATTAACTACCTCACCAAATCGGTGGAGGTAGAACCATGCACTAACATGACCAAAGCTAAGTACACAATTTTCGTGTGGGGAAACATCATTTGTCGGTTTAGGATTCTGCATACCATTGTGACCGACAATGCAAAGTAGTTTGAATCCTCAAGTCTCGTTTGCCTGTGTGAAGCTGTTAATAAAACGATAAGGATAACCTAAAGAAAAAGCTCAAGGGCCTCAAAGGAGCATGGATAAATGAGCTCCTAAAGGTGCTCTAGGCCTATCAAACAATGGCTTGAACTACTATTGGGGAGACTCTATTTTTTCTTGTATACTGGGCTGAGGCTGTCATCTTGACAAAAGTAGGACCATTGAGCTTCAGGGTCGAGCAATACAAAGAAATTTGAAATGCTGAAGCCATAATATTCGAACTTGATTTGCTTAAGCAGAAGAGGAATCGTGCTGTAATTCGTAATGTAGCTCGAAACTAGGTCATTGCTCAGTATTATAACGAATGGGTCCAACCAAGAAGCTTCAAGGTGGGAAATTTGGTGCTAAAGAGGTCAACGTTCAGCAATCCAAGTTAGGGTCCTTTGGTCCAAAGTGGGATGGACCATATAAGATCGTCGAAATTGTCCGACCAAGCACCTACAGGCTATCTGGCATGGTGTGCAACTTACTCGGTCATTCTCGAAAAGCCGAGCTCCTAAAAAAATTATTTTGCTAGCCGATGCCAAAAAATCTTTTTGACTTCTAACTACGTTCTTTTTGTAACTAGGCCTATTAAACAGGGCTAGAATGTATATATTATACATCAATGAAAATTTTAATTCCTACACTATTCCGTCGAGCAATGCGTGTTAAGGAAGATACAACTCCTGAAAAAGGAGGGCCATAAATCCAAACTGAGGGACCAAACAATAACTCTCAAAGAAGGAGATTCATCCTAACCAACCGAATTGGGGAACTGATTGGCATTATGCCAACCACTAGTCTGTCACCGTATGGACCACCTAGAAAAAGTTGCCCTAGCATAACTATGGTCGACCAACATTAGACTTGTAAAAGTATGAACTTAAACAAGTCTAAGGGAGGCAATAAGGTATGGACACCATATGTCGTTGTGCTCTACCCAATGAAGAAACAAGACTTCCCTACTCAACTAAACTTAGTAATCGCTTTTTCCCAAGAAGTTTCTTCCCAAGGAACATTTAACTTGGAAAAGTAAGACACCTCGTCACTGAGACATTGAAATCAGTAAGAATGCATTTGAGAAAATGAGTTCAGAATCTCTAATTCAAAAACGTTCTATCCCAAGGAACATTCAACTTGGAAAATCAACTCAATCCCTCTCCCAAGGAGCACCTAATTTAGGAAGGAGGTTTGATCTTCCTTCTCATGAAGCCATCACGCAAGCTTTCAAGTAACAAAATTTTCAATCCAAGAACAACCACACATGGAAAATAAAAATTCTAAGACATGATAAACTTGGAAAATAAAAATTCTGAGACGTGATAAACTTGGAAAATAAAAATTCCAAGAAGCAATGGACAACAAAAATTTCATTGTATGAAGTAGGGTGAGGTACAAATAACTGGGCACCTTCCAAGTCTGGACAAAAAAAAAAGAAGAAGAGAGACAACAACAAACAAAAAAGAAGAATAAGCTTAGGCCCCGTCTCTGGCACTATCCTCGCCACCTCCGTTTCCCTGGTTATCCCCATCATCTTTGTCGTCTACCTCGATGACCTCTTCTTGCTCAGGCTGCTGTGCTTCGCCCTGCTCTAGCTCAACAATGAGCGACTAGTCAAAGCCCGCCACCTTAGGATGCTTCTTGAGAAGGTATTCTTAGAAGTCAGTCAACTTGAAGTAATAGTAGTCACCATACTTTAGGGACGCCTTAAATTCCTCTATGGCCTGAGCGAGTCAACTGGGCAGCTCCTCCCTCAAGAATCGCTAGTGCTCAGCCTTGGCGGCCTGTAGCTGATCCTTAAGGAGGATGACCTCATCCCTCATTTGGGTGGCCTCATTCCTCTCCTCTTTTGCCGCCTTCCTCGCCTCCTCTGCCACCTCCTTGGCCTAGTCGGCCTCTTCCTTTCCCTTCTTGGCCTCATCCTAGGCCTGGGCAAGAGCCTCCTTGATTTGATCAAGCTCAATATTCTTAGCACCGAGCTCTTTCTCAACCTCGTCCTTCCTAAAGATGGTCTTCTTGTGCCTCTCTTTCTCTAGGTTGAGCTCCTTTCGTCCAGCCATGTAGGCCAGATCTAAGAAGGCGCATGCCTAAGAAGATAGATGTTAGTGCATGAAAAACAAGTCAAAAGAGGCTTGATTCAAAACTTTCATTAACCTTAGCAGTGGACCAAAAGGCAGCGTTGGACAGGCCCTTGAAATCCTTTCCTCTAAGGTTCTCTAGGAACGTCTCCTTGGGAACAACTTCCCCGAGGTGCTCGAGAATATGGCAAAGGTAATTTATTGGCATCCTCGGTGCATCTCTTGTGGAAGGCACCACAACAGTCGTGACAGTGGGAGGTTAGGTCTCACTCGATGAAGCCCTAGTCCTCGTTGGCAGGGGTGGGGGAATTTGGACTGTATAGGGTAGTTACTCAAACCACGGCAGCTGCTTGGACCTTAATGGCTTCTCTGGATCCAACCATAGCTTTTTTCTCTAAATAACTAAGGTGCTCCATCAAAGCACTCCTTTCGTCCGCATTGCACAGTCGGGAAGATATGTCTACAAAAGGAACCAAGAAAAATCTCCCAAGTCCGGATGAGCTTAGCAAAAAAAAAAACTTGGAGCTCACCTCCAATCTATAGCTGGCCTGACGGATATAGGAACCGAATCACATCCATGAGGTCCTCGTCTGTTACAACTGGCCCTGCATCGAAGGAGCCACTTGAGGAGTCCTCGGTACTAGGGGATGATGGCCCCCTTGTTAGCCACCTGGATCTAGAGGTGCTCAGCCTTGAGATGTCAGTGACACTTAGGCTTGCCAAGGTCACCTACCCGATCGACCAGGCAGGTTGGATGTTAGAAGGGGGATTGGTTTTGCTAGACTCTCTAAACCAGCCGTAACAGGAAAGGTCTCTTTCCTAAGCAGGAAAGACTGTTGTCATGTGTACGTTGGCTTAGTAAACAGGTCCTACACTTCCCTAATGATGTGGTTAAGCCCCCATGGCCTCTTGGACCACATGTGCCCTTACTAAATGTCCTTGGGACATGCTAATCTGTAGTACTGCCTCACTAGCCTGGGCTAGATAATTTCCCTCAATGTAGAACCACTTGAACTTTCAAAGCTTGTTCGAGTCGGGGTTACTCAAGATAGAGTCCTTGAAACCAGTGATATAATACCAGTCGGACTGTCGGGGAAGCTTCTTCATCTTGTACATCTGTTTAAAGGCCTCCCATGGCATCTTAGAGGCCCAATGGTACCTCCACAGCATGTACATCCTGATCAGTGACCTATAGCTATTTGGGTGGAGCTGGGCCGAGCAGACATTTAGGTCGTTAAGTGTCCAACAGAGCAATGGGTGGAACAACAAGTGCAAGCCAGCCCTAAAGAACTCCGTTTACAAAGTTATACACTGCTCGGGTGGAGTCAGGGGCGAATCATTCTCCTTAGGCTTGATGAGGATGATATCATCTAGGATATTAAATTCTTAGCACAGGTCCTCGAGTTGGGATTCTGTTATTGTGCTAGAGTAGGCCATTGTTGATATTTGCCCAAGTCGAGATACGTAATAAGTGGTCACCCCCTAAACTCGAGTGACCACAATCCTCTTGGCCTTATCTTTGGCGGTGCTTCCCCTTCCCTTGCCTCCCGGCCACTTGTTCCTTGTCGGAGATATCGACAATTATCCTGCCCATGACCTAGACAGGGGCCCTAGAGTCTCGACCAGAGGTACTCGGCACATCAGTGGCTGCCTCTAGCTTGGCTTGCTCCTGGGCTATAACTTTGGACATGCCATCGATGGTTGCCCGATGTAGGGATCCTCACCCCTACATGGTCTGACCGGGCGCCCCTTGTCCAGTAGGTCAAGGAACTCCTACTAGAGTACTATCTCAACATCGACCCTCAATATTTTGGCCAATCGGCCTACTCTGTCTTGCACCAGGGATAGTCCTTCTATATCAACCTCCATGGAGGTCGACTCCTTGGTCTCGGTGCTACTGTTCGACTAGGAGATATTGACATTCTGTGAGTAAGAAAGGTCACTCATTTCGCTCACTTCTTAGGAAGTTACTTGATCAAGTCATGGAAGCTCAGGAAAGTGATATCCTCGAGCTAGGGACTGTAGCTCGGAAGCTAAAACTCAAGAGTTGCGAGGAGATATCAACGATTATCCTGCCCATGACCTGGACAGGGGCCCTAGAGTCTCGACCGGACGTCCTCGGTACATTAGCGGTTGCCTCTAGCTTGGCTTGCTCCTAGGCTATAACTCGGGACATGCCAGCGATGGCTGCCTAACGCAGGGATCCTTGCCCCTACACAGTCTGACCAAGCATCCCTTGTCCAGTAGGTCGATGAACTCCTACTCGAGTACTATCTCAACATTGACCCTCAATATTTTGGCCAACCGGCCTGCTCTGTCTTGCACTGGGGATAGTCCTTCTATATCAACCTTCATGGAGGTTGACTCCTTGGTCTTGGTGCTATTGTTCAACTAGGAGATATTGACATTCTGTGAGCTAGAAAGGTCACTCATTTTTGCTCACTTCTTAGGAAGTTACCTGATCAAGTCATGGAAGCTCAAGAAAATGATATCCTCGAGCTGGGGACTGTAGCTCGGTAGCTAAAACTCAAGAGTTGCGAAGTATGGCCTTAATTGCACGTGAACATGATAGGGAGTAAAGCCCTATTTATAGTTGTTTCAGGCATGAAACTCGTCCCTAAAAAATGAAGCGACGTGATGATTACCCTTGTTAAGGAAGCACCTATTCACATCGTGACACGTGGCACTCTAAGCTTCATGGCATGACCTTCTGCCTCCCGCTGCTTTGAGGCATCGTTTAGGCTTCATCCTAAGCTAACCTCACCCTCTCGGCATAGTCCACCTTGCCGAGCACCGACCAGGTTCACTAGGGGGTTACTATTGGAGGTGAGCTCGGTGCCACAGCCAAGGAGCCTTGCTTTAGGTGGTCGACAAACATAGCTCGACAAAGTTATGTGGAGCTAACAACTGATCCCGATGAACTTGGATCGACTGTCAAAAGTGCTTTTTAGGGCCCTCTAGACCATGCCACAATTAGTCACCTCTTTGGCTCAGAGACCAGCTCAGGTCGGTTTACCCTTACTCATAAGCAGGCTGCTACTTGCTATCACCGGCTAATAGATGGCAGACAACTTGCAGTCGGATGAAATGCAATCCACTGACGGAGGGAATGACACTTGTCTTTTGCCTTCTGACACGCTTTGATGTGACACAAGGTCGTAGGCAAAACCCAGCTAACATCCAATTCAAGTGGTAACCTATGAATAGGGTGCATTTACTGCATTTAGGGGGCATGCTTCTTTCCATCTAATAAGCTCCCGTTCTTTGCCGAGTAAACCTTGTCTTGAGCGTCGGAGAGCCCTCGTGTATTGACTGACCTGTCCTTTTCTTGCTTCCAAAGCATCCCTCCTCTTGTTGTAGGTCCACCCGAACAGCCACAGATGAGCAGGGAAGAGCTAAGTACCGTGCACAGCTGCACGTTGTGTTGATCTGCTGCCAAACTCCAATAAGCATCAATAGTCACTAATCATTTTGAGCTAGTTCTACCCCTATTTCGATACTTCCCAATGTCAAGGATAACCACCGCCCTTTTGCTTAATCATGAAGAAAGAACGAGAATAATTGAAGCTGGATTTGGTCTTAAGTAACCCCATTCATCTTCATGTGATAAATCTCCAAAAATGTTGCCAAATGAACATTAGTATCTTCATAAGGAAAGCCCACAAATTGGCTTTGTTGTACCATATTTATCAAGGCTAGCTTTAACTCAAAATTGTTAGCATTGATCATTTGTCACTAAACTCTAGAATATTTCTCAGTGACAATAGGCATAAAGTAATCACGAAGAGCCCATTTAGGATCTCTGCCTCTTTTTCCATGACTATAGGCTCTTGGCTCTTCTCTTTTACAATTCTCTAAAGTGTTCTTTTCATTTTCTGATCCAACAGTAAGAATTCAAAACTCCTTTCTCTTTGCATCAACCACAAAAGTCAACCAAAAAGGTAATTTAACTAAAGGAATGCAAAATAAAGGTCAAAATTAAAATTGTACTACTAAAAACTAACTAAATTCAATCCCTAGCAATGGCATCAAAAACTTGGTTGCATATAAATGAACACAGTTGCAAGTAAAATGGGAGTAAGACGGTCGAATTCTATAAGATTAGATTACTAGTTTTTTTTAATCTATCGTGGTTCAAACACTTCCAATTTTATGTAGACAATCTCAAATTTATGGCACTTATAATTAAAAAACAAGAAATTTAAATAAACTAAAATGGAAATAATAAAAATGAAATCTAATGAGTAATTAAAATTAAGTTAAAAATAATCAAAAAGCACCTAGAGGAACTATTTCACTTAATTTTCATTATGCTTGGTAATTGCATAGATTATTGTCAATTTAATTTCTCCAATTTATTGGTCAAGAATTTTCATGTATCTTAACTTTTCTCTCCAAAGCACACAATTGAGAAATGCCAGAACTAAATGATTTTAGTGTTCCTATTTAGAACCAATTGTTAAGCACTCCTTAAGTGCAAATTCTATGAACTAGCTAGAAAGGAAATTACAAGTCTCCTAACTCTATAATCTCCTAGTTTGTGATTCTTGAACCCATATTTAGAATTCTCATCTCCCAAGTACAAGTTCTAAATACAAAAAATTGGTGATCAATCAATTAGAAGCATTAAATCCATGAAAACAAAGATAAATGGAAATAGAAATTAAATTGCAATTTTTAAGTATAATTATCTAAACATAAATTCAACTTGGCTCTATAGCCCTCTATACAAAGAAGTTTAGCTACACATAATTTTAAACAAAACTAAAATAAAAACCAAAATATTAAAATGATTTCCATAACAATTCTCAAGAATTTCAAAAGAAAAAAGAGAGAAAAGAGATATACTAATGATTTGAGCACCAAGAGTCTTCCAACTCTTATTCTCCTCCTAAAAACCTTTAAAAATGCTACTATAAAAAACCACAAATTTGCTACCCCAAAGGTCCCTTGCAAAAACCCCAAGATAGTTATTTATAACTATCCAAAAACTTGGGAATTTTCCCCCCAAAATCAACCTCAAAATCAACGCTATTCTTAGATCAGGACCAATGACAACCACACATGTTTGAAAATATTTGATACGAGATGAGAATATAGACATGCAGCCACAAGGCTTAACTTGCCTTGGGGTGCAAGTTCAACAAATGTAGGTTCTAGACCTCCTCTGATATGCGAGAGATAAATGGCATTAGAGCACCCCTAATCCTCTATGTTGGGGTGTTGACTTGATGGCACTAGGGCACAAGCACCCTGATTCAAAGCCTCCAAAGCCTCTTCAACTACTTTTTTTCTATGAAACACAAAAACATAAAAATACCATAACAACATAGAAACATAAAAACATGAAAACCTAAATAACTAAATTTTATTCAAATTTAATAAAACATAAAAACATAACATTAAAAACTTCTAAATTACTGAAAAGTATATAAGTTAGGATGAGCAGTAAATTTATTCTACCAACTTTATTCTTGTGGAGATAGAAATTTTCTCCAAGTGTTCTTGAGATCTTTTGGCTTCTATAAGAATGTTCCAAAGCCACTAGAAGCAACATTGTGTCTTTGTTTCAACCACAATTGAAGAACTTTTAATGTTCTTGAGCCTATTCTCGTCAATCCAAGTCCTCAACCTAAGTTCATCTCTGATATAAACCATGCCAAGAAACTAACAAAACCCTTGAACTAAGTATGTCTCCAAGATTGTTTAGAAATAGATTTGTACAAAACCGTGAATCATTGCTTGTAGTGAAGTAAGAACCTTGGTATAAAAAAGATGCCACAATCAATTATGGAATGATTGATTGATAAGTTGAATATAAATGCCACGAAAATTTTGATAAGTTCAAGAAGTTCTAAAAGAATCTAGGAGAATTTTCTCTCACAAAGTATGAATAAAATCTAAATTGCCTTTTCTTTCATTAAGCTAATGGCCTTTTATAATATAGTAATGTCCACAAATTTAAGGCAACTAAAAATCCTAAAAACCCAGCCTTAATTTGCCTATATCAAAAAAAAAAAGGAAACTAAATATTCTAAGGTTGTAATCAAGAAATTGAAAAGAAAAAGGAAACTACCTATATCCTAACTTCCCTAATTACACACCTACTTCCACAATTAGGAAACTAGATTGGCCCCTATGGAAGCAAAAAGGAAACTAACTCCGTAATCAGGACACTAAAATTGGCACCTATGACAGAAAAAGGAAAGTATCTAAAATTGGCATGCATGCCTTATAATTCACCAATAATATATAAGAAAATTATTTTAGCTATCTTGAAAAGATTGCAACCATCCTTCTTGAGGAGTCAAAAAGGGTAAGCCACCAATTTAGGAAACTAAGCTAAATTGGAAACTAACCAAATTAATTGAATGGGTGCTTCTCTTTAAGGAAACTCTTCTAGATTATTCCAAAGCTTTAATCTTAGTAAACCAAATTTGTGGAACATGTTTTTCATCTCCCTTGGTCCTACATAAATTCACCTCAGTCCAAATGCTTTGAATCCGTCCATTAAGAGTTTCTTTAGACCTTTTAGCTTGAGCCCTTGTAATCGGCCCAACTAGAACTTGAATAAGATCTATATTCCATTTATTAGTTGTGTCCTCATTATTCCCCTCCTCCTAAAAAGGATTTGTCTTTAAATAATCACCTACATCAAAAGGACTTAAATCAGCAACATTTAAAGTAGCATTAACATTATACTCACCTAGTAAATCCAATTTATATGCATTTTCATTGATATGCTCCAAGACTTGAAAAGGTCCATCTTCTCTTGCAAGTAACTTAAAACCCCTCTAAATCGAAACCTTTCTTTTTGCATGTGCAACCATACCCAATCTCTAGGTTCAAAAATCATCTATTTGCGCCCTTTGTTAGCTTGTTTTGCATACTGTTTTGTCTTCCTCTCAATGTTAAGTCTTGCTTTCTTATGTATCTGCTTAACAAATTCAGCCTTTTTATTTCCATCTAAGTTAGCACGTCCAGACAAAGGTAATGGCGATATATCCAATGAAGTTAATGGATTAAAACCATAAACAATTTCAAATGTTGAAAACTTAGTAGCAAAATAAATAGTATGATTATAAGCAAACTCAACATGTGGTATATACTCTTCCTAAGTTTTGATTTTTTTTTTCTAATAATAACCCTCAACAAAGTAGACAAAGTCCTATTTACTACTTCAATTTGGCTAGTTTGTGGATGGCAAGTAGTAGAAAATAATAACTTAGTTCTTAACTTACACCACAAGGTCTTCCAAAAGTAACTCAAAAACTTAGCATCTCTATTTGACACTATTGTTCTAGGCATGCCATGTAATCTTACAATCTTTCTAAAGAACAAATCAACAACATGAGAAGCACTATCAGTTTTGTGACATGGAATAAAATGTGCCTTCTTAGAAAATCTACCACAACCATAAAAATTGAATCTCTACCATGTTTAGACCTAGGCAAACCTAACACAAAGTCCATCGAAATATCACTCCAAGGCTCGCTGGAATGGGCAATGGTGTGTATAAACCATGTGGTTGCACTTGGGATTTTGCTTGCCTATATGTGACACATCTACCACAAATTCTCCCTACATATATTTTCATGTTTGGCTAATAGAAGTGTTCTTGTAAAATGGCTAAGGTTTTAACAATGCCAAAGTGTCCCATTAACCCTCCACTATGAGATTCCTTTACTATCAAATCTCACAAAGAGCAATTAGGCACACACAACTTATTCTCCCAAAATAGAAAACCCTCATGCCTAGAGAACTTACCCATTATGTTTTGTTCATAAGCTTGAAACTCCTCACAAAAATCTTAGTCTAAAGAATACAATTCTTTAATGTGCTCAAAACCAAGTAATTTTGCATCAAGGGTAGAAATTAATATGTACCTTTGGGAAAGTGCATCTGCAACGATGTTTTTCTTACCTTGCTTGTATCGGATGACATATTGAAATGTCTCAATGAACTCCACTCATCATGCATGTCTCTTATTTAACTTGTGTTGGCCTCTTAAATACTTTAGCGAGTCATGATCACTATGAACCACGAATTCTTTAGGCCAATGGTAGTGTTGCCATGTTTCCAATGTTTGAACCAATGTATAGAATTCTTTATCATAATTAGGGTAGTTTAAGACTATCCTACTCAACTTCTCGCTAAAGTAGGCAATTGGTCTACCTCCTTGCATTAGCACAGCACCTATAGCTACTCCCAAAGCATCACACTCAATTTCAAACAATTTAGTAAAATTAGACAAAGCAAGTAAAGGAACATGAGTTAAGTTTTCCTTGATTGAGTAAAATGCCTTCTCTTGCTCATCACCCCATTTGAATCCAACATTCTTCTTGATGACTTTGGTAAGTGGCACGGCAATGCTACTAAAGTCTTTCACAAGATGATCATCCAAGTTTTTGCTATAAATTAGAATATCATCAAAATAAGCTACAACAAATTTACCTATGAAAGCATGCAAGGCATTGTTCATTAATCGCATGAAAGTACTGGGTGCATTAGTTAAAACAAATGGCATAACTAACCACTCATATAAATTATACTTCATTTTAAAGACAGTTTTTCATTCATCATACTCTTTCATTCTAATTTGATGATATCCACTTTTTAAATCAATTTTAGAAAATATGCAAGCACCATGCAACTCATCTAACATATCATCTAAGCAAGGAATAGGATGACGATACTTTACAATTATATTGTTGATTGCTCGGCAATCAACGTACATCCCCCATGTCCCATCTTTCTTAAGAACCAAAGTCATGCTTTCTCTCATGTACCTTTTTTCCATCAATTCTTTAACTTGCTTTCATACCTCCTTTGTCTCCTTGGGATTACTAAGATAAGTCAGTTGGTTTGGAATGGTAGCACTAGGCATGAAATCTAATTGATGTTCAATTCCTTGAATAGGGGGTAAACCATGTGGAATTTCTTCAGGAAAGACATCATCATATTCTTGCAAAAGAGAAACAATAGAACTAGGCAAAGATGCGTCAAGTTGGTTAGTGTTTATATGCACTTTTTTGTACAAAAGTACTATCATTGGCTGGTTTAAAACCAACGCTCTTTTAATTTCACTTGCTTTTGCATAGAAATTTGCTTTTCTCTCATTGGCCAAATGAGCTCTCTTATTTTTCTCTCTCAATTTTCTCAGCTCCTCTCTCTTTTTCTCTCTCTATTTTTTTTTTGGCCCCTTTCTCTTTTTCTTTTTGTTTTTCACCTGTTTTCTTTTTTTAACTCTTTTTTTTGTAACCTTAATCGATCTTCATAAACCTGCTTTGATGTCAAAGAAACTAGAGTGATTTTCCTTTGATTAAACTCAAACAAGCATTTGTTGGTGAATCCATCATGGTTAACACACCGATCAAATTACCATGGTCTACCTAATAACAAATGTCCAGCTTGCATTGGGACTACATCAAACAAAACTTCATCTTCATATTTTCTAATGCGAAAGGAAACTATCACTTGCTTATTCACCCTTACCTCACCACTATCATTGACCCATTGTAACTTGTAAGACCGGGGATGTTTAATCATAGGCAGTCCTAATTTCTCCACCATTGTAGTGCTAGCAACGTTAGTACAACTGCCCCCATCAATAATTACTCTACATACCTTGTCTTGTATGTGGCATCTAGTATGAAAGATATTTTCTCATTGCACTTAGTCATCTTCTTTGATTTGCAAGCGCAGAGCTCTCCTAACGACCAATATTTCATCTTGGGCAGCATATTCCTCATCATCCACATCCTCCAATGTTGGCATGGATTTGGCATCATCTTCATCCTTGGCCTCAATCTCACCATCTTCCCTCAATATCATTACTCTTTTTTTGGACATTGGTTCGCTATGTGACCCTTATGTTTGCACTTAAAACATTTAATATCATGATTTTGAGTAGTAGAAGAATCAAATTTACCTTGATTTCCATTGCTAGTTTCTTGTTTTTGCTCAGTTTTGGGCTTGGTCATAGCTGGCTTCTCCTCTCTCCTAACAACATTTGGCCTTCATGATGAACTTGAGCTAAGGTTGTATCGTGTATTGGTTCCCCTACTCTTGAGTTGGTTCTTAATTTTGATAGCCATGTGCACCATATCTTATCTTCCAACTCCACATAATGAGGCAATTCCACCAAATTAGCAATTTCCTAGTTCCAACCCACCAAAAACCTAGCCAAAATAGCCTCTCGATCCTTCCCTACATTTGCTCAGATCATAGCGATTTCCATCTCCTCATAATAATCCTCAATACTCTGGTTGCCCTGTGTATGACTTTACAATTTTTGGTACAACTCCTAGTAGTAATGACTTGGAACAAACAGTCTCCTCATCATGGTTTTCATCTCCTTCCATGTTTTTGTTGGATGCTCTCTATTCATCCTCCTATGGAATATTAATTGATCTCACCAAACAGTCTCATAACCAGAAAATTTTATGGCTGCCAATTTTACCGTTTTAATCTCAAAATAATTGTGATAATCAAAGACTAAGTCCATCTTCGTCTCCCACTCATGGTAAGCCTCGAGATCATTCTTTCCTTGAAATGATGGAATCTTCATCTTAATACTACCCAAATTATTATCTTCTTTATTTCTAGCTTCTCTAATCCACCCTGTATGTCTTTTGTTCCTATTACTATCAATCGAATCTTGGTCGTCTTCTTCATCAAAACCTTCCCCATAAAACTCTTCATCTTCAACTCTCACTCCCTTAGGTTGTATTTACTCTTCCCTTTACAAATTGGAAATGTTTTGTGGCTGTGCATTTTCTATCCAATCTATCCTTTCATCAACTTGCTCTATCTCTACTCGAAGCATTCTCCTCATTTTACCCATTAAACCTTCCGTGAGCATCTTTGGATCAACCTCTCTCGTCACCTTTCCAGAAGTGTTTTTGTCCTTGTTGTTTGACATGTTGGCTGCAAAACAAAGTTAAAGAAGAAAGAAAAAAAGGAACCTCATACACTCCTATATGTGTTTCACTTAAAGAATGATTCCCTCAATTACACTCGTGTTTCCCACAAAATGTAATTGGCTTTTACTATCTTATATGCTTGCCATTCTTGCATTTTTCCACTTTAATTATTCTTTATAAGTTCTTATCAAACTATTCAAACAAACATCACAATTCTAGTAACAATTCACCAAGAACTCACCAAGAGAAATTTAGATTTATATGGCTAAAGAATAAGGCTATAACACAGACTTAAAGATTTCAAAATTGTACAAAAGAATTAGGAATTAGAAATTAAGAAGTAGAACCGAAATGAGAATGCAAGAATTGAATTTCACATTTTTTTTAAACGTCTCTTTTTTTGCTACTTTTTTTGTCACCAAATTGAAATATCTAGGGAATGGAACTTGAAAATTGAACAAAATTGAAAAAGAAGGTAGGCAAACTTGAGACTAAAACCTTGCTCTAATACCAACTAATATGAACCCCACCAAGAAACTGATGAAATCCTTGAACCAAGTAAGTTTCCAAGATCATTTAGAAATAGATTTGAATGAAACCATGACCCATTGCTTATAGTAAACCAAGAACCTTGATATAAAGAAGACGCCACAATCAATTATGGAATGATTGATTGATAAGTCGAAGATGAATGCCACGAAAATACTGATGAGTTCAAGAACTTCTACAAGAACCAAAGAGAATTTGGTATCACAAAGTATGAATGAAATTTGAATTGTCTTTTATTTTGTTAAGCTAATGGCCTCTTATAATACAATGATGTCCAAGAATTCAAGGCAACTAAAAATCCTAAATAATCAACCTTTATTAAGCCATATTAAAAAAAAAAGAAACTAAATATTCTAAGAATGTAATCAAGAAATTGAAAGGAAAAAAGAAACTACCTAATATCCTAACTTCCCTAATTACATGCCTACTTCCACAATCAAGAAACTAGATTGGTGCATATGGAAGAAAAAAGGAAACTAACTCCATAATCAAGAAACTAAAATTGGCACCGATGGAAGAAAAAGGAAAAGTATCTAAAATTGGCATGCAACCCTAACAACTCAGCAATAATAAATAAGAAAATTATTTTAGCTATCTTGAAAAGATTCTAGTCATCCTTCTTGATGAGTCAAAACGGGTAAGTCACCAATTTTGGAAACTAAGCTGAATTGGAAACTAATTGGAATGACGCTTCTTTTTAAGGAAACTCTACTAGATTGTTCCAAAGCTTGAATCTTGGTAAACCAAACTTGTGGAACACGTTTTTCATCTCCCTTGGACCTAAACGAATTCACCTCCATCCAAATGCATTGAATTAGCCCATTAAGAGTTCTTTCAAACTTTTAACTCGAGCCCTTATAATTGGCCCAATTGGAACTTGAATAGGGTCTACACTCTATTTGTTAGTCTTGTCGTCATCAATCTCCAAAACATGTTCTTAGAAATCTAGAAGGCCTCATAACTCCTTCAATGTAACTACGCATATAAAGCCACAAATTTGGCCACTTTGTCAAAAACACCTACAATTCTCCCCCAGTGAAATCCCACCCAAATTTATCCATGGTGGCAACTTTGTATTGGAACTATCAAAGGGAGCTTTATCAATATGCTCCCAGCGAGTTATCCATCAACCTTGTAACTATTACTCTCACTATTTTTCACTCACGTATTGTAATGACTCTACTTATGTGGTCATTACTTAACTATATAATTGTATTCTTAATCATAGCTTACAGTAAAATATCAAAATTTGCAAAACATTTTTTTTATCAAAATACTAATTACTTATATTAGTTTCTTAAAAGCATTCCTAAATTAAAATATATCTTTTGGAAACATTTTCAAAACTAAGCATTACTAAAATTAATTTGTTTAAACTTTCTTTTTATGTATGTTGAAATGTTGATCTCGAGGTAATCTAGTCAAAAGATGTGAGTTTACAATCTCAATTTCAAATCTTATATGCATAAAATAACTTATACATACATACATAGTTCATTTTAAAACTAATGTGAAAAATACTTTGTAAGCGGTGTCCATACCCATTTCTACCATCTGTCCATTACAAGTTGCTAATAGGTTACTTAGCTACAGCATGAACATATCTAAGTGATGTTTTACACACAAGTAGGAAACATTTACTCATAAATCAAAGCTCAAGACATTTATTAAAAACATGCATGAGTTGATTATGCTTCATTATGAACATATCTTATATATCTAATCTATCATACTTAACATGCCCTTATGTTTATTTACCCATTGCACATGATCGTTAGAAAGTTAGGGTTCACAAAGGTCCCCAACAACTCTAAACCATAAATT
This sequence comes from Artocarpus hirsutus, assembly GCA_946598075.1. Classification (NCBI taxonomy): domain Eukaryota; kingdom Viridiplantae; phylum Streptophyta; class Magnoliopsida; order Rosales; family Moraceae; genus Artocarpus; species Artocarpus hirsutus. Next base: position 19,645 of record CAMOHE010053968.1, read on the forward strand.
AAACTGAATTGGATGCCTCTGCGTCGGTCAAGAGGTCTTGAATTCTGCCTGTTCATTGGAAGGTTAGTACGATACCCTTAATTGGACTTATCTTATCTTATTTCACTTATCTTATTATGCATATACAATATGACATATTACTACATATCATTACATAATATAAATTATAACTACTTTTAACATAAGGTGAATATGCAATATATTTTTATATAGCAAACATCACTTACAATACACAACATATCATATATATGGCATAATATGATGTGTCTTAATCTAGCATGACATAACATAGTGTAACACACTTTAAATTGAAAACCGTAGTTTCCAAGCTATAGGCATGATTCCTACTTATCTGGTTTCTAGATATGGGATTAACTAAACTCACCAAGTACTTATTCACTGCTCCAAGAGTTTGAGGAAAAATACCAATTAAGAGTGTGAGCTTAATTTATGTTATGTTAACAATTTTAGCATATTGAATAAAAAAATTAAATCTTTTCTTAAAAGTTTTCCTTTATCAACTAACTAGATATTTAGATAATTAAAAGGATTAATTAAATTTAAATCCTCTTAACTCATAATCCCCATCTAATTTATTTTTCATAATTGCTTTTAATTAAATCGTGTTTTCGTTAATAATCAAGTAATTATTTTGATAATTAATGAATTATGTTCTTACGACTTGACATAATAATCTCTCATATTACTTATGTTAAGCTTATTATTAAACTAACTGTCCATTTGAATATGAAGAGTATTATAGGCGCATAAGCTCATGTCTAATTACTATTCAATTTTATAAGGCCCAAGATGGCCCTTTGGAACTAAAAGTGTTTTATGATATTTGAGCACTAACCTATTGGAAAAATAGTATGCAACAGAATTTTTGACATTTTTAATATCAAAGTATTTTTCAAAACACAAGTTTGACACACTATAAACATAAATTAATCAATCTTACTAACTTTATTTGTCAACAAGCTCCATAATCTATGAAGACAAGTAACATTCTAGAAGAACCTCAGCCAAGTTGGTCTTCTTTGTTATTCTCTATCTACAAATGGTGTGTGTGTGGGCACACTCGTACAACTCTTCCATAGGTGGCTCTCCTTCCAACCAATTGAGAAATACCCAAACCTATAGTTTGTGATTTGTGAACAACAGCCTTCTGAGGAGTTGCAGAGTCTCACTAGCGGAGTCTTATTGTAGATTTCTTAATTGATCTAAACAATAATGAGTCTCACTCCCCTTTTTATAGAGGTTGGACATAAGAGTCAATCCTTATCAAATAAGGCCTCAAAATTTTGAATCAGAATCAGTAACTAATAAAATCCATGTGAAAACACGTGATCTATTTATCGCTCGATTGGTAGGCCGAACTAGCAGATCAGCTTGCCAAACTTACTCAATTAGTAGGCCGAACTCAAAGATCGGCATGCTGAACTCAAAGATTGGCCTGCCGAATTTACGATAAATGATCCCCGTGAATCTTTTATTTTCCACTTGAGATTCTTAGGATAGTGCCTCAGTTTCAATTCAAATAACCCAACAGAAAAGTTATATGATTAAAACAGTCATATCTAGAAAATCTCTGGGAAAATAAATATTCCTAATAATTCAACAATTTTTATCTTGAATCAATTTATTCAAAATTAATCCAACCGATAAACAGACATGAATTATCTAATCCTGATAATTCAACAAGTTTATCTTGAATTAATTTTTCACAAAATTAATTCAATCGATAAGCAAACATGAATTATCTAATCCTACCAAATTTCAACCAATCTAATTATCTAACATAAGTCACTAATTATTGGAAAAGCACGCGGTATCGTTACAGGATTTCTTATGAACTAGCAAAGGGATAATTATAAAACCTAATATTCTAGATATATATTTCATAATTATCAACTCCAATGTTACTCCACTAAAAGCTTAGAGCTGCACTCTTGAACTTCATAGATTATGAAGCCTATATAGCTAAGTCTCCATGACATATCATAATGTGTCGTATCCCCATAGGATTGTCCATAATCGGCTTAAGGATAAATTCTGTTTTTTCTTCCCGATCATTTTTATCTTATGTTCCATTATCTCACTATCGAAAAACTTACCATCCAAAGATGGTATACCATTCGGTTACACCTATGTATCCAAATGGTTGAGTGCTCTAGTTTTCTAATTATAGGATAACGTATATAAGAGGATATCATCCAACCCTAAAGAGGAACTATGGATTTCATATCTATGAATAGTAGGTCTACACTATTAATAGTCACGCCTCTAGCATATCAGCATGCGTACTAACATAAAATGTAGATGTCACCCTTTGATACATCAAATGACATAAGTCAAGACAACAGGCCCACTATCCATCTTAGGATTAAGATACGACACTTATGATTGTCTAAAGTGAATCGATTTGCTGAGATAGAATTATTAATCCAAATCACTTCACTTTATGTCCTAATCCAACACATCATCACCTATGGCAATGCGCCAATGTTTCTACTTGTAGAGTCCACCTCCAATGGCCAAGAAAAACTATCTCTCGATAAGGATATAGACAATATAATAATCATTGCATGAATAAAGTGCTGAACTTTATTCCTTCAATTACAGATCTTATGATTTAGACCATCACCTTTAGAATCGTGTCCTTCGCATAATCTATCAATCATATGCCCAACTCTTAAAGTTTAGACTGACAGTCTCAAACTTTAGTTTGCTTAACATGCATTCAACAAATATGAACATAAAGAGGACAAGATTTGGTATAAAAATAATAAATAAATCCTTTATTGATAAAATTGTCTCCAAAAACATATTAAATTTTTACTCCTTAAGGTATACACGTCTAACAATCTTCGACTCACACTAAGTAAATATGACAAATCTCACATCCTCATAGCTTCCACATGCCTCTCGAAGACTCTCACAGTAACTGTCTGTGTGAATGGATTAGCTAAATTATCCTTTGATGCAATTTTGGATACCGTAACATGCCCATCCTCGACAAAGTCCTTTGTCACATGATGCTTCTAATAACTATGTTTACTCTTCTTGTGCAATCTTGATTTCTAAGCATTAGCTACGGCCACACTATTATCACAGTATAATGATTCTGCCTTATCCATACTAGGAACTGCCTCAAGGTCCCCAAAAAACTTACAGAGCCACACTGCGTCTTTTGAAGTATCACTAGTTGCCACATTCTTAGCCTCCTTCATTGAATCCAATGTGCAATCTTCCTTTATGCTTCTCCAATTGATGGCACCACCACCTAGAGTAAACACGAAACCCAAAGCCGATCTCCTCGAATCCAAACAGGATTAAAAATCTGAGCTAGTGTATCGTAGAAAAGTCAAATTCTTACTCGAATATACAAGCATATACCCTCGAGTCCTTCTCGGGTACTTGAAAAAATGCTTGATCGTAACCCATACCTTGAGTAATCGTCAATAAAAGTGAAGAAATACTTATGCCCTCTTGGTGCTTGGATGTTCCTCGGTTCGCAAACATCACTATACACAAGTTCTAGAACCCCTCGACCCTATTGCCCTCAGACCCAAATGGTCTTTTGGTCATTTTACCCTCCAAACAAGATTCACATTTTGGTATAGATTCGTCCTTTAAGTGACTTAAAGGTCGATCCCTTACTAACTTTTGAATCCTATTCAGGTTAATATGACCAAGTCGCAAATGCCAAAGATAAGTCTTATTAGAGTGAGAAGTTTTTAAGTCTTTTAGAGTTATTATCATTCATCTTAGCATTAAGCAGTACGTCCATCTTAGGTTTGATAAAATGTAGATTATTTTGCATCTATCCAAAACAAATAAAAGATTTGTTTTTACGAATCACCACTTTATTATTAAAAGAAACCAAATAGGAGTCTTTAAAAAAACAAACTGCAGAAATTAAATTCCTTTTAAATTTAGGAACATAAAAACAATCTCGCAAAATTAAAGTCCTATAATTATCAAAACATAGATGGATGTCTCCCACTGCTTCTGCTAAGGCCAAGGATCTATCACCCCTCCAAAGCATGAAGTCTTTATGCAGTAGACTTTCGTTTCTTTGAACCCCTACAAAGAAACACAAACATGATTAGTTGCTCCAAAATCTATGACCCAAATTCCACTGGATTCCTCACCCTAACAAGTTTCTAAATATAGAAGATCACACCTACCTCCTCGAGAAAGGAAGTTCTTGCAATTCTTTTTTATGTGCCTAACCTTCCTATAGAAGAAGTACTTGAGCTTCTTTGGGTTCTTCTTCTTTTTCTTCTTGTCCTTGCCATTTGCAGGAATAAAAGACTTCCCGCCCGTTCTTGACCCGTTGTTTCTTTTCATTCCCATGATTAGGATTAGAACCAGAAGTAGTTGCTAAGTTGGCCTCGCCATAAGCAGAAGACTCTTTGATTAGCAATTCAAACTCCTATAACTGTTTCATCAACTCCATCAAGGTCATATCCCATCTAATGCTGAAATTAAATGTAGCTCTAAATGGAATGAATTATGTAGACAAATTCTCAAAGACCATAATCATCTGAGTTTTAGCATGGATGTCAGCGCGATTGGTCTGAGCCTTAGTAAAGTAACCCATGACCAACATCACATGCTCTTTAACAAACATCCCTGGTCTGTACTTGTAGTTCAAGAGTTTTCAAAGCGCCCCTTGCCGCTTTGTTAAGGCCTGGCCTCTAAACATGTCTTCCATGTTATTCAAGATCTACTTAACAGTCTCATAATCCTTATGTTAAGCGCGTTATTCATGCTAGCCGTAACATAGCAACGGGCCTAATCATTATCATCTTTCCAATAATCATATGCTTGGATTTGATCATTGGTAGAATCTCTCATACGCTTAGGAGGACTAGGTATCATCAACACAAATTTTAGTTTCTCAAAAGACAGGCAGGTGTTTAGGTTCCATTTCCAATCATTATAATTCTCACCAATTAATTGGTTTTTGTCAAGTATCAATGATAAAGCGTTTTTAGACATTTTTAATTTACAATAAAGAATCATATACCAAACATAAACAAATATATCATAATAATTTATTAAGATAACATAATCATGTATAGCATACAAATGTGTTTATGTGTCAAAACCTTGAAAATATCACAACTTTACAATGATAATTCCCAACTCAAAATTCAACATGCTCCTGAGGGAGTCTTGCCAAATTCAATCAGGATCACGGATCCCCTCTTGATTAATATATGCCATCAAGGACCCGTATGATCCAGTATATATTAATAATCATTTCTTTGGCCATTAATTTTATTGACAGAGCTCCTAAGAGAGGTTAGTAATAAAATTAACATGAGCATATAACCATAATTTCAATATTTTATCCATGAATTATAATCACCACCTAGGGGTGTGCAATCATAAATCATGCTAAAATACCTTATCTTCTCGGAGATCTAACCTGAAACATGATGAAGTCCCTTCCTAGGAGTCGGAACCACCATGTGCTGCCTATGAACTAACGATCGAGGCTATAGGTTTTCTCTACGAAAACGTTCTCCCACCCATTCTTTAGAAATCAAGGTTCTATTTTAAAAAACATGCATGAACAATTTTAATTGAGTAGCACTACCTATTCTATATGGCATGTTATCAATATACATGGAAAATCATATTATAATGCAGACAAGCAAAACTACAAGCAAAATAATAAATAAACACTATATTATGGTTCCACCCCTAGAGAATAGAAAAAAATGTTTACAAGAGAATAATCGAAACATATTATTGTTTTTTCTTCCTTGAATCTTCAAGTTATATCCTTCTTCATGCAATGTCCATTATCAAGTCTTCAATCCCATATAGATTGAATACTCTATATTTTCGGTCATATCAAAATTTAATGTTTCTTAGAATTGTCCCAAAAATCAAATTAAAACTACATCTAAAAACTGCACCTTTTTTGGAAAAATTTACAGCTCTCTGGCCGTATGCCGATCTATGTGATCGGAGTGTCAATCATAACCCTTCGGCCTGTTGAACTTTACAGATCGGCCTGCTGGTCATGACAGATCAGCCAACTAAACCAAAAAGTTCGGCCCACCGCCAAAGCCATCAGATTTTTGTCCGTTGACGACGTACTGAACCTAAAATTTGGCCTATCGATCTACGACCATAGGCCTGCCAGACCCAGAGGTTCGGCATGCCGACCGAACAAAAATCACACTTTTCAAAAAATATAGTTTTTAATGCAATTTATCAATTTTATTTTCAACAATTCAAAAACATAAAATTGGACACTTAGGAAATAAATGTGGAATGCTATCATTTATCTTCTAGATCCATCTTTTTCAACTGATTATTTAATTACAAAATTCTTACAAATTTAAAGTTAAATAATACTTTCTAGACGGAGATGATAGTCCGCCATCTAATTACATGAAAAACCTAGATACACATTCTAACCTTTAAGGAACCATAACTGGCATAAATTAATTAATTAATAAATAAGTAAATAACAATTTAATCAACCAAAATTAATTAATAAACATTCACCATATAATCCATGACAACATATATAAATATATAGAAACCTAGAGTTTCAACTCTCTATAAAATTAAATTCAAGCTTAGGAGAGATCAAGATCACATAATTTATACATATAGCATGATCACAAACTCATAAATTTACGTAAAAATCATGGCTCTACTACCAATTGTTGGAAAGATAGTACGTAGTGGAATTTTCAAAATTTTTAATATTAGAGTATTTTTCAAAACACAAGTTTGACATACTATATGCATAAATTAACTAAATCTTACTAACCTTATTTGCCGAAAAGCTTCGTAATCCATAAAGAGTAGTAACGTTATAGAAGAGCCTCAACCAACTAGTCTTCTTTGCTATTCTCTATCCACGACCAGTGTCTATGTGGGAGCATTCATACAGCTCTTCTAGAGGTGGCTCTCCTTCCAACCAATTAAGAAATACCCAAAGTATAGTTTGTAATTTGTGAACAACAGCTTTCTAGTGAGTTGCAATGTCTCACCAGCAAAGTCTCTCCCTAAATTTCTTAATTGATCTAAATAACAACGAGTCTCACTCCCCTTTTTATAAAGGTTGGACGCAGGAGTTAATCCTTATTAGATGAGGCCTCAAAAATTTGAATCAAAATCGACTCAGAATCAATTACTAATAAAATCTGTGTGAAAACATGTGGTCTATTTATTGCTCAGTCGACAGGCCAAACTGGCAGATTGGCCTGTCGAACTTTCAATAAATGATCTCTGTGAATCTTTTATTTCCTACCCGAGATTTTTGGGATAAAGCCTCAATTGTAATTCAAATAACCCAATAAAGAAGTTATCTGATTAAAATAGTCATATCTAAATAATCTCTAGGGAAATAAATATTCCTAATAATTCAACAAGTTTATCTTGAATCAATTTATTCAAAATTAATCCAACTATAAACAGACAAGAATTATCTAAACCTGATAATTTAACAAGTTTATCTTTCACAAAATTAATTCAACCATAAACAAACATGGATTTTCTAATCCTACCAAATTTTAGCTAATCTGATTATTTGACATAAGTCACCAATTATTGAAAAAGCACGTCGTATCGTTATAGGATTTTGTTATGAGTTAGCATAGAGGACCTGATGGACCTATATAGTTCAAGCTCCTGATAATTATGAAGCCCAATATCTCATATATACATTTCATAATTATCAACTCCTACGCTACTTTACTAAAAGCTTAGAGCTGCACTCTCGAACTATGTAGAATTACGAAGCCTATGTAGCCAAGTCCCCATGACATACCATAATGCATCGTATTCCCATAAGATTATTCATAATCGGCTTAAAGATAAATTTTGTCTAACCTTCCTGATTATTTTTATCTTACATTCCACTATCTCACCATTGAAAAACTTACCATCTAAAAACGGTATACCATTTGGCTACACCTATGTATCCAAATCGTTGAGTGCTCTAGTTTTCTAATTATAGGATAATGCATATAAGATAATATCATCTACTCCTAAAGGTGAGCTATGGATTCTATATCTATGAATAACAAGTCTACGCTATCATGAGTCTTGCCTCCAACGTACTGGTATGCATGCCAACATAAAATGTGAATGTCAGCCTTTGGTACATCAAAAGACATAAGTCAAGACAATGGGCCCACTATCCATCTCAGGATTAAGATACAATACATATAATTCTCTAAAGTGAATCGATTTGCTAAGATAGAATTATTAATCCAAATCTATTCACTTTATGTCCCGATCTAGCACATCATCACCTATGACAATGTGCCAATGTTTCTATTTGCAAAGTCTACCTCGATGGCCAAGACAAACCATCTCCCCATAGGGATATAGAGAACATAACAATCTTTGCATGAATAAAGCTCCAAATTTTATTTCCTCGATTGCGGATCTTATAATTTAGACCGTCACCTTTAGAATCGTCTCTTCTGCATAATTTGTCCATCATATGCCTAATCTTAAAGTTTAGACCGACAATCTCAAGTTTTAGTGTGCTTAACACACATTCAACAAATATTAACGTAAAGAGGACAAGATTTAATATATAAATAATAAATAAATCCTTTATGAAAAGAATGTCTCCAAAAATATATTACATTTTTACTTCTTAGAGCATACATGTCTAACATAACTAACGAAATATTTGAATTTGATAATTAGATCCTAAATGTGTGCCGACATTAGACCTTCATTGCTATTGTAGCAGTTGACAACTTATATTTCCTACGACCTCTCGTTTCTTTGAAATCCACTAAAACTTAATATGTAAAGTTTAATTGAAAACCTATCTTAGATTTGAAGTCCAAACTTTGATAAAACTGCAAATTATATGCTCTGAATGTTACAATTCTTTTGTTATTCATAAATAGTGATTCATCCACTAAATAAGCATTTTATTGTGAAATCAATATCAAAAAGTACTTCTGTTAGTTTTAGAAGTCACTATAACCGAATGTCAAAGATTGTTTTGATAAAAGTTTCTTTTACTAAAGTTCCTCATTCTAATGAGGCCTAGAACTTCCGTATCTTTCGAAAGTTCATTTTATGCCTTAAGCTTTACCGTTTAAAGTGATTTTATAAACTTAACTAATTGAACCATTTTTTATGAATGTGTTTAAAGATTCATTTTATAGGTAAAATACTTGGAAATTTAATACATGAAAGTTCTTCATCTCTCTAAGACCTAAGACTTTCATGTTTTCCAAAAATCATGATTTTGACTTCTTTTTTTTTTAGGGTCATTGCACCTAACAACATAAACTTCACTTTTGAGGTTGCAACACCTCATGAAACACCTAGCATAAACCGTTTTATAATCAATCCCCAAACTACACTGAAAGTGCTGAAATGATTTTGACTTATAATAAACTGAACACATTAACTTTTGGATGACAAAACCAAGTGAAAACAAGATCCTCATTACCAAGATTGTAGTGAAGTTGCAACCATGTTGCAACATTGCATAAAATACCTAACGAAAAAGTATCGAAACCATTGTAGATTGTTCTATAGTCGTTATAGGGGCTTAAGAAGGCAATAAACGAAGCATCTTAACTTCTGAAACTTAAAGCTAGGAAGTTTTAAAATCTACACTACCGAGGTTGTATCGAAGTTACAACTTCACATATAACACTTAAAAACAGAGTTCTAATAGCCATCATTTATACTACAGTAGCTACGAACATCTTATTAAGTAATAAAATTAGGTTTGCAATCTTTGAAATAGAAAAAGGGCAAATGAAAATGGGACATGCAAGCCATTTGTACTAACAAGGTTGAATCCAAGTTGCAACACCTCATGCAACCTTACTCCGACTTCGCTGGATAGCTTAAAAACTAGCACTAGAAATGTTGTTTTAGGGTTAAGTTTCCAGTTTTAAATATCTTACATATAGCCTTTTATGTTGCAGTGGCTTAAACATTCCCAAGTTTTAAAATACTTTAAAAACGATCTATGAAGTGTCTTTTTTGAAGTCAAAGAGGGTGAAAAATCTTTCTAAACACAAAACTATAACCTAAATCTAACTTTATAATGCTTAATATGCATAAAATAAAATAAAAAATCTTCTCAAACTTAAAAAGAGAAAAGTTTGAGATTTATACCATTGAAGAGTCTTCTTAAGTGATCCAACCAAAGCTTTCTTCTTAGATTGATTTTTGGCTAGCGATTTTTCTAATGGTGGAAGAGAAATCAATAGAAAACTAGCCCTTTCTTATAGGAGAAAATGGAAGAGAAAGAGAAAAAATGACTAGTTTTGCCTTAGGAAAAATTTGGGTGAAACAGAGGAAAATGATGCCTTAAATGGATGGGTTTATTTATAGACTTTTATTAAACTTTGATCAATTTCTACATAGTTTTGAACTCAAATTTAAAGTGTCTCATGAATGCTTAAATAAAACAAAATCTTGGTTTAGTAGCTCCTAAATGAAGGAGAATCTTTTCCATCATTTTATATGCCATTAGCACCTTTTGTGAGTAAGGTGACAAGATCCATTTTTTGCAAAGTTCTTTTTGATCTAAAGTCTTCAAGTTTCTCTCCAAACATATACTTTCTAGAATGATAGGGGAAAACTATTTAGTTGATAGGGAAACTCATTCCGTCAAGTTTGCTTGACACAGTGTAGAATTAATATCGATATAAGTTAATACCAAAAATTTTTAAATCACGTAATAAGTTTAAATTTTTTATTTAAAAAATCTTTTCTAGACTACGTCAACATAAAATTGATATTTTTTATATTCTACCTTGACATTGACATATTCTTAATTGTGTCAATTCTTGAACTCAGGTAGCATTTTTTATCGAAAATGTTACTCGTGTAACTCTGAATTTAACTAATATACAATTAAAGATTTACTATGCGTTAGAGCATTTCTTGGCACACTCTAACATAGTACAGCACTTGAAAATTCCTATAATTTAAATTCTCAAGTTATTTACTGATTGAAATTTCTCCTATCTTAAATTATCGTGGAAATTATCAACTAAATTAATTTAATCCTCTCTAAAATCCTCTTTAATGTTTTCTATAGAATTTTGGAATTTATATATTAAATCCACAAATTATTCAATACCAAATTACATATAATATTTTCCAAGAAAATCCTTGACTTAAACATGTTATTCACATTATTTAAACCTAGGATTTTCTAGCATCACATGAATTTACTCTAGTCATAGAATCTTAAAATTTCACAAATTTTTGTGTAAAATAATATGTTCGCGTCTTTTAATAAAACCGATGACTCATATACTTGGATTCTATCAGTATAACAGAGCAAATGCTTAATTATCATACTAAAATCTCTATACATAAGCTATAAAATTATGCATCTAATGAGCCTAATGGTATAGTTATGGAAAAATTCTTGATTAACTATATTTATTAATTACTTAGATTTTTCAGGCATTACATGTCTATCTCTTTTGTCATTATTATTTTTTTTGTGTTCTCTTGATTTTCCAATGGCAATTTGGTTGTTGGACAATGAAATATGCCCTCTTTGGTTCATATCAAGTCAAATGATCCCCACTACTATTGGAGTTTCCATCAACATCGTCTTATAAATAATCACTAATTCCTTTAGCCACATTGGAATCAAAAACAAAGATCAGAGGCTTGTGCATGTGTTACCTCGATATGTCATAACCCTTGGATCTATTGGACCCCACCATTAAGGGATATCTATTGGGGAAGTTAGGCCTTCGAACTACAATGGCATCTCGACTGAAGCAAACTCATCTCGACCAGAAAGGAATCTCTTAAGAAGTGGAGGAGTCCACTTTAGCAAACTCATCTCGACCATAAAGGAACCTCTTAAGAAATGGAGGAGTCTGCTTTACAACATGATATACTCAACCCCTAGGGGCAATGATTATGACAACAATCTACAGTTCTTGACATTGTCACTTCCTTACGAGTCTTCAATAAGTTCCACAACAATATCCTCTTTTGAGTCAATGAGCACTAGGGATATCTCCACAAGGATCCAACTCCAGATCTTACTTATCAGACAACACCACATAAGGCCTCAATTGTTGGAGCACCAAAGCCCTCAAGGTCAACAAAGACTGGTCCTCTCACTTGGCAAAATGTTATGGCACTTTAACTAGTAGTTATATGGTATCACTATAGAGGACTTGAATACTACAAGAAAAACTACATTTAATGATATGTTATTTATGACATGTAGTTTTTAAATGTCGTTGAAAAGTACATACAACAACATCTTGAACAAACATGTCGTTAATAACATTTGAAACAATAATTAACGACATCATATAGATGCCGTATTAAAGGTCTACTTTTTACGACAATAGTTTAGTGTCGTAAAATTATTTAACGACAAGTAGGAGATGTCGTCAAAGCCTTGGAGATTCCTCGACACCCCTTATAGATGACATTTTAACCAATATCGTCTATAAGGGGTGTCGTAGAATCTCCAAGGCTTTGACGACATCTCCTACTTGTCATTAAATAATTTAACGACACTAAACAACTATCGTTAAAAGAAGACCTTTAACACGACATTTATATAAATGTCGTTAATTATTGTTTTAAATGTCATTAATGATATTTTTGTTGGAGATGTTGTATATACTTTTCAACAACATTTAAAAACTACAAGTCATAAATAATATGTCGTTAAATGTAGTATTTCTTGTAGTGAAAGTATATACCCACTACAACAAAAGCAGGAATAGACTACACTAGCTTGATGCAAATAATCTACAGTTCAAAGGGAAAATGTCATGGTAGATAAGAGACTACAGATAAGGCCCAATTCCTAAAAAGCTATTAACTCTAACATTGCAGTTGTGTACTGACACGTAGTCAAGAGAAGCCCGTTTGCCCACCCAGATACAAATCAGTAGTTAAACCACTAAAAAAAGTCGCTGTTTTATTGAAGAAAGGCACTAAATTAATTTTGTTTCCCTCCTCATCTATCAAAATGTCACGGCCCAAAGTACGAGAGGTGACGTGGTGGTTTAATTAAATTAATTAAGTAAAGATTTAGTTAAAATCAAGGTTTTAGAAGGAAATTTATGAATAAAAAGGTGATAATTTTAAAATCGTTTGAATAAATAAGTTAAAGAAATAAATGAATCATCATAATAATTAAACAAATAGAAATAACATTAAAATAATTAAATATGGGGTGGAACGCGTATGAGTCCCACTAACCCACATATTGTGCACACACATATAGTACTGACAATGTTATGATACAACCACAGTCCAGAATAAAAGAGAAGTTTAAGTCTTACATGCCTTGAATGATAAATTAACCTACCAAATACTTCTACTGATCGTAAGTCCGGTTGGCGGACTCTTCTCCAAACCTATGCTGATATCACCTAGGGTTAAGATTTTAAAACAGATAAAATGTGAGCGAAAGGCTCAGTAGGACTACATTTAGAAAATTATTCAATTTTAAAGAAATTGCGTAAATTAAATAAACATATAAAAATGTACTGGTACGATCAACAAATAAATAATCAATTGCGAATTTAATTAAAATATAATCTCACCAAAATAATTTGAATTAATTAATCAAAGGGTACCACATTTCTTTCCTGGGCAAACCATACATGACTCACCACCGTAGTGGCCCAGTTGCGTTTCGGGACCTGCCCCCAAGGTTGTTCACTACACAACCCGATCTCTGATATGGCATCATGCCCTAAAATATATATACATATATATTTCTCTGATTCATAAAATCTTTTCTTTATCAGATATAATCATTCATATTCATTATGAAATTTATTATAAAATCCATCTCAATTCACTGTTTTAGAAAACGGATGATGGAAATCCTTTATCAACAAGTCATTTAAAAACACTTTCGTAAAAATTCATTTGAGGCCAAAGTATTTAAAAATGGCTATCAAAGAAGGGGTAGAAGTCCTACCTCAATACTCGTACCGGTGCCTCACACCGTAATCCC